>LZPO01076371.1:18656-53986 GCA_001675575.1 Neotoma lepida
GAAGCCGCCATCTGTACTTATGTGTCTACAGTCTATGGCTGTGGTCCTAGGGGTTATGGAAGATAGCCTCAGGGATAATTAGCCAGTATTCTCAACCAACTGGCCAAGAAGTGTGTAAGCACAGAACCCTACAGACACTGTATCTAGAATATGTGTTCTTGTGACTGAGCCATTGTGGGTGTTAGAGCTATTGAGCTCCAAACACAGAGCTCAGCAGTTGCTTTAACTGCTGTGTGGTTCTGTATAATCTCCATGGTCTCTTTGAGCCTGAGTTCTCTCATTGTAAGCAAGAAGATTATATTAACAGTTCTTGTCTCTCTGGTCATGAGAAAGTTGAAATAAGACTGAATCACTAAAGTCATCCAATTAGATTTCCTTGTGTTTTATTCCCTTTCTTATAACAAAGAAAATATTATCCCTAAAGAAGTCATGACTGCCCAGGAGATGCCCTTACTTCCTAGGGNATGAAGGTAACAGGGAGTCATCTAGGACTGGGGCCCTGGTTTCTCATAATCATGGTAGCATGCAGGNTCCGGTATTGATTGTGATAGACTGTCTTTGGGGCCTTCTGTTTCTCAACCCAATAGGTTCTAAATCCTGGGTCTCTTATTGCCTAGAATGAGCTGAAAACCCAGAGGCAGCATTTTCAGTGGGCACAAATGTCTGGGGGCCAGGGCTTGAGACTGACCACAGTCCATCATTGCATAGATTTAAGGATGGCGAGTCCCATGGACCTTGCAGAAGGCGATGACACTTTTGTGGGTACCCTATGGTGCCCATGAGCTCTTTAGCCTGCTTCTTGTCCAATCTCCTCCCAGCATAATTGTTGGGAAGTTACTTACAATTCAGTGAGACACAAGGTAATGATGTAGTTCTTAGACCCAGACAAAATGAGTCAGGATTCTTCTTCTTTACTTAATTTTGGTTATTGTTGTTGTTTTCTTTTGAAATTGCAAGTAAATGAATGGTTTTGGAGTTATAAATTTCTTTCTTATCTGATTGCTGCATTAATTCAACCCTTGAAAATTTACCAGAAGCCAATTAGAATAAAGGCTTTGTAGTAAAGAGGCACAAACTGGGCCTGATAGCACAGGCCTATAATCCCAACTACTAAGACATTTATGCATGGGTGAGGGAGAGCCCAAGTCTCTGGACTACAGAATGAAATTAAGTCTGAGCTACTTAGTGAGACTCTATCTTTATTTTGTTTCATCCTAAGAAAATAATTCAGTGGTAAAAAATTTGCTTAGTGTATGTCATGCCCTGGATTCAATCTATAATATGAGAGAGAGAGACAGAGACAGAGAGAGACAGAGAGGGACAGAGAGGGACACAGAGAGAAGCAGAACATACAAAGGAAGAAAAAGAAAGAAGGAGGGATGGACGAGAACAATTCTATTTGAGATGTAAGATTTTACATTTCAGAAACTAGGGAAGAAAAACATGGGGATATCAAAATGAAATTGTAAATGGAACATTTAATCCTAGGAGGGCTAGACTGAAGAGTGTTTGCTCTTTAAGGAAGTCATTATTAACACTTAGGGTATCTCAGAATAAAGTTTTGCATATTCCCCTCAGGACCAGTCAAGTAGGCCATGAATGGATGCCCNATTATTAGAGACAGCATGCCTGTGATGGCCTTATTTACTGTTAACTTCCTCATGATCCTAGATAAGGAGGATTTGCTGAAGCACCCCAGAACATGCAAATATTACAGGACTCTAGACATGGTTTCAATGATGCTTTTGTACATGCCCAACATCCATTTGAGTTATGACCCTTATATGTATGGACTCCCCAAAGAAATAAATATGATTTCCTATATCCAACAATTATATCGTTTTGTTAATTTTTTGAATTGTTGCCTATAGTCACTGTTCCATTTATAATTTATGATATCTGTGCTATTCAGAGTGCTTATAAACTCTGAATCCCAGGACTTAGTGTGAATTAAAACTCTGAGAAATGTAACAGTACAATAGTTCAGGATGCAGACACATGCCCACTCATTTTGAACGGGTTCCCATCACAGTACACTCAAAGGGATGCTTTACTAATGCACTGGATTTTTCTTAATCCAATCAAGTGTCAAATCAAGAGTAGCCAACACAGGGGCCATTCATCTGCCTGTACCCTAGTGCTCTCATGTTGACTTGAATTGGGTGATACTTGGGAATACCTAACTCTCAAGTATTGTACAAGATTCCAAAACTCATAACTAATTTCCTCTAAAATATAGGAAGTTGAAACAAATACAGTGAATCACCCACGAGCTGCCCCTGATATCATAGAAAGCAGGTGCTTCAGGCTTGTTGAGGTAGGCTTGTGGGCTAGTGTCCTTTTTGGAGAGGATGGGATCATTACCATTGTGTCAACTTGACCAATTACAGCAGACCACATCCCCAGAGTGTCTCACAGAATGCCTGTTGCATTCCTTCTTTCCTGCCACACATCTGTCAGGTGATATTGATTGATATTTATAGTCCAATTNTCTTCCTTAAATAACTGCCATCCTCTTAGTTCAACTTTGTCATCTTTCCCTGTAGTCACGGCTTGGGTTCTAAGGAGCAGGGCCCTATGAGGTGTGTCATCTCTTCCTTCCATCAGGAAGGCTGACCTGATCTCATCTCCTTGCTTCCCAATCTCACATGCTTGCTGGATCTCCATTCATTTTCTTACACAGTCAAGGAGAAAATTCTTGAACCATTCTTCTTTGACCTGTGGAGCTGCCTGCTTTCAGGAAAAAGTATTCCTGGAGGTAGAGAAAGAAGCGCTGTAGGATTCNAAGCACCATGTTCGACTCTCACACACTTTGAGTCACCAGGCCCACTGTCTCCCCAGAGTAAGCCAAGCTGTGAAAAAAGCCCATCCATCCATTATCATCCATTATCAGATGGAAGGCATCCAGACCCCTGGTGAGAAATGGGAAAGTGCTAATGTCCACATGGAGAAAATTATTGACCATGAACTGAGAAAAAAAATTTCTCTTCTCCCCCCTGTGATTAGAATTACTAATTAGATCAACATGAAATTAAAATGATTGCAAGACTGAAACATTTGAGGAAGAATCTCTTCAAGTCCGTTTTTCATCACTGAGCTGAGACTAAATTATGCTGTCAAAGTGCCATATTATTTCAAATTAGCCAAATTAATTAATCTAACTCAGTCGTTGGCTATATTAATCATCTGTTTTAGAATTTTATTAGAGAAAGGACGTGACTTTCTCAGTTTAGTGCACATAGANGAACATCCCTGGCAGGTAGCGTCCCTTCTGTTCACAACTGGCATTTTAAAATCTAGGCAATAATTGTATTCCACCAAAGACATTTATATTAAAATTTTAATTTTTTGGTTAGTTTAATTAATTAAAGAGTTAATGTAAATCTCAAGTTTCTTATTTTTTAACTTTTATGTTTATTGTCTTTATATTATGGGTATATATGTATGTCTGTGTATAGGTCTGTGCATGTGACTGCAGTGTCTCTCAGTTCTGACTCTCCAGAACTGGGCATTGGATACACTGGAGCTAGATAATAGGTCAGTATGAGCTGACCAATGTGGTTGCTGAGAACTTGGATCCTTTCCAGCAACCCTGGCCCTGTTTCTGCTTGCATTTGAAAATCAACCTTTTTGCCAGTAAGACTGCAGGGCATAGATCACTGCCCACTCTTCTTGATACTCATATGTGTTAAGTTTCACCTGTGATGTGGTGTTTATGATGGTTCCCTTTGAAACATCAGAAATTTCTCCTGGAGTTATCCTTAGCCTCAGTCACTCTCCATTCTCTGTCAATGTCCGCCAAAGCTCAGTCACTCACTGATAAGGAAGGACAGTAATCAGTCAGCCTACCTCTTGTCACAGCATGGTCTCTAAGGGCTTCAAGATGATCAACTTTCCTGTGCATACACCATTTATACCCTGATTAATTTCACNTACTCTTCAGACAATGTTCATGAAAACAGAGAGACCAGGCTTCATGCTGAGCCATCGCTTCTTTGTGACGTTGGCTCCATTCTTACCCCCCTTTTTTAACCAGTTGTAATTTTGTATTTTTGAGATGGAGCCTCTGTCTGTTACCGGGGTTGAATTTCATCTTATGGGTTCAAGTGATCCTCCTGCCTCAGCTTCTCAAGGAAACTATGGCTATGTACGTGTGCCAATTTGTCTAGCTATCAGCTAGATTCGAAAAGCAAGCCATGTTTTTTTTTTCCATCACTATGACATCATAACTTTGTTAGTAAATTTACAAAGAAGGCCTTATAAAGGCTCATAATTTTAGAGATTGGAGTCATGATAAATTGGTCCTGTAATGGCACAGTAGGTATGTGTGGCAGATGAAGTCTGTTGATCTCAAGGTGGCTGGGAAGGNTGGAGGGGAGAACAGACATAGAGACAGAGGTAGAGCAGCGCTCAAGAGTTACAAAACTGTGGTTCCACTGTGTAACATTCCCAGCAGAGTTTGTTTTTTTGTCGTACTTCTTTTAACTATGTTCTCCCCCTAAATGCTCAAGCACTTCCAAAACATGGTCTTTTGGGGGTCATTTAAGATTTAATGATTAAACCATAACTTAAAAAGAAACATCTAAGTTCTTGCTGATTTCATGACCAAACAAGAAAACAGAGAAGGGCTCAGTGGTCCTGCTATCCCAGACAGAGGTTCTGTGTACCATGTCATGTTAGACCATTGTAGCTGCTAGCTATAATGTCACATAGCAAGCTAGACCTTAGCATTTGGAATCTGTATTGTTTACAGTGTGTACTACCCAAACTCTGTGTGTGTGTGTGTGTGTGTGTGTGTGTGTGTGTGTGTGTGTGTGTGTGCGCACACATGGGCATTGGTAACTTAGACCCCAAATGCATGTCCTAAGTATGGAGTGTAGAAGTGGGGGTACCTGGAAGGCAATTAAAGTTTGGGAGAAGCCATGAGGGTAGAGCCCTTACAATGGGATCAGTGCTTTGAGAAAAGGAAGAGAGAAGACCTGAACTCACACAATGCCCCTTCTTGCTATAGGATGCCTTGTGTCATGTTAGGATGTATGAAGACCTTTGCTGGAAGCAATCGGTCAATCTTGAACGTGTCAGCATCTGGACATATATAGGAAGTAGATTCTTTTTCTTTATTAGTTACCCAGTCTGCAGTATTTTGTTATAGAGTCAGAAAACAGACTAGGACAACATAGAATAGGAAAGACCAAGACAAGGAGTCAAAAGCCAGAGGAGCAGTGGACTCTGATCTGTACAAGATTGTTTAGTNGCTACCGCCAAGGCCTTAGCCAGGAACTAAATGGAGTAGTTGATAATTATCTAAATGGGACCTGGGAGTGCAGACTCAGCTTGGGGATTACTTGGGATAAACTTCTTAGGACCCTGGACAACCAGTTCACTTGAACTATGGAATGTGTAGTGCAGACTCANCAATCTTTAAAGCCCATGATTCAGTTGTGTGAATCTTTCAAATTATGTTAAAAAGATATGTTTTCTTAGCTGTAACATTTTTCCTGCTACACTCATCCATGAAACACTAGCAGTGGCAACCAGGGCTGTTTCTATTCTCATTATCATTAGTGATGCTAACAAGAAGACAGTATGTTGAATTCCTGTGACACAGTTCCTAGAAAGGGCACAGTTATTATTGCCNCTCTCTGTTGTCTTTGAGCATCTGGCAGAGACTCAGTCAAGGAGTGGAAAAACACCCTGAGAAAGGTTGCACTTTTGATATTTCTGGCTTGACTGGATACAGGAAGTACAGCAATCTCAGTGCAAAACAAGTGTACATATTATCCTGGGTATCTCCAAATCCATCTTAAAATTGAGCAGTCTGATGTTTACTCAAAGGCTTGAATCTTATACTGAAATTACTGACCCACATAATTTTTTTGAAAAGTTGGCTTCACCATCACCCAAGACGTTCTTGAAAGGTTTCAGGATCCCAGAAAGGAAGTCAACACTTGTATCCTCAGAGGCTGTAAGGAAAGCATTGCTGGGAGGCAATGGGCTAGAAAGGGGCTTTGCAAAGGCTTGCCAAGAAGCACTTTGCTTTTTCTTGATGTTTTTGAGAATTTTTTTTCTGGGAAGCAACCATATTATGAAATCTGTAAATGTTATGAAGTGTCTTGGGATTCTATTTAGCTCAGTTCAGAAAGAGAAAGTGCCTGTTCAGTACTCATTGGCTCGTGGGATCTAGAATAGCCACACATTGAGTTGTCCTTATAGGTGCTGTCTCTACCTAATATTATTTCTTTTAAGACAGTGACAATTTTATCTATCTATCTATCTATCTATCTATCTATCTATCTATCTATCTATCTATCTATCTATCTATGCTGTTTTCAAGACAGAGATTCTTTATGTAGCCTTGGCTGTCCTAGAACTCACTCTGTAGACTATGCTGGCCTTGAACTCACAGAGATCTGCCTGCCTCTGCCTCCTGAGTGCTGGGATTTAAGACCTGTGCCACCATCACCCAGCTCAAATTTTTTATATTCTATCAAGCTTTGAAAATTCCTGAACCAACTATGCATTTCTTTAGTTATTCTTGTATTTGTGTGACCTTGACATAATGTAATGCACTTGCCTCATTTATATAATCTTGTGTGTATATTCATGTGTGTGTGTGTGTGTGTGTGTGTGTGTGTTTACACACATGTACCACAGCACACACAAGGAGATCACACAATAGCCTTGGATGTCGGTCCCCTCATTCTATCTTGTTTGAGACAAGCTTTCTTATTTGTCACTACATATACCAGGCTAGGTGGTCATCACATTTTCAGCGACTCTCTTGTCTTTACCTATCATCTCCCTACATGACTACTAGGATTACAGCTGTGTGCCACCATACCTAGCTTTTGTGTATGTTCTGAGGATTCAAACTCAGATCTTCTGGCATATAAGGTAATAGCTTTACTCGCTGAGGTGTCTCCCTAGCCCTCATGTATAGTTTTGACCAAAGGATTCTTGGTAGATTGCTTAGGAGGAATAGAGCGAGTGTTCAGACCCTACTTTTTATTACCCTCTCTTCTTAACACACTGCAAACATTTCAACATTGTATACAAAATAAATTCTTCATGAAGAAATTATGAACTACATTATTTTTGGTAGAATCACACTTTTGCTGGACTCATTATGCTTTCGACATTTTAAAAATATGCTAATAGATTGAAAACTCTTTAGGAGACCAGCTTCCTCATTTACACTACACAGCTTGTGCTAAATAGGCAACAATATGAGACACATAAATAGGTCTAGATGTGCTTTGCTTAACGATATTGTTATCACAGTAAAGTGTGGCCACCTGCAGTATAGTTAGAAAAAAAAATAGGACTTTTCTGAAGCATCCTCGAGTCGGCTCATACTTTTCACTGTCAAGCACAACTTTAGTAAATGAGTTTCCCTTACTCTACCTATTTTAAGAGCTGTTCACTCAATAGTTGGATAAATTGCATACAGACTTACCAACCATTGGTGAAAAGAAATTTAATGACGNTCACAGTATGGGGGGAAAGAACTAACTTGTTTACCTAGGACCAAGATTTTTATCTTGGGTGTTCTTCTTTTATATAGTAATGGACTTAAAATGTAGCTGTACTGTATATATATACACTGTGTGTGCACATGCACACATTATACATCCTACATATATACATAAAATTTAAGATAGTGATAAATTGAATTGCNTGTTCCTCTGAAATTCTTAGGCTGGTATGCTAGCCATCTTTATCTCTGGTAGATTGTGTGCCCCGCCCCCAGACACAACACAGAGTACATACCCATGAATGTTCAACAATATGGTTGCCTGAACAAGACCAGCATGACAACACAAGTTGACATGCCCAAATAGGGGAAATTCCACAGGGTCCTACCCCTGGATGAAGAGTTACAAAAGATCAATAGCTGCTGAAAGAGGGACAGTCAGTTGGTTCTAGGGGTAGCTTCCCTCAGAGCTTTTCCAGTCCCAAACGGTCAATCCTGGGCATACAAATAAGCAAAGCTAAATGGACTCAGTAGATTATATATACATGTGTGCATATATATGTATACATATATATGTATATATATATATAAAACAAAAAGAATAGATTATGAATTTGGGAAGTGGACAGAAGAGGACTTGAAGGAGAGGGAGATGGGTGGGAGTTATATAGATGTATTGCTCACATATGAAACTCTGGAAATGAAAGGAATGATGTAATCAGAGTGACCTCCCATTTGACTGATGTCCTAATAAATAGAGCAACATGGACATAGAGAGAGACATGTATAGAGGGAAAACACACACAAAAACACTGAGAGAATACAATTATCTATAAGTCAAGGAGACAAGAACAGGATAGATTCTCCACACATCCTCAGAAGGACCTAATCCTGCCAACACCATGATCTTGAACTTCCGGCCTGTAGATGTGTGGATCAACTACTTCCTGTGGTTAATGGTTGAGGTGCCTCTGGATAACACACTCATCAAGTAATNGTGATGTCAGCAAAGCCTCCGTTTTCCATCTGTGGAGAAAGTTTCTCTGTAGTACCAACCATCTAGTCTTTACTAGTTCCCATTCCTAAGCCAAAACAGTCCTTCAAAATAATCCTAAAACTGTTCAAAGTTATGTTGGTTATAGCTAATAACCCAAACTATTAACAGAAATCTGTATCTAGAATAGTCATAGCTAGTAGGTGCCAGGAAAGTTTGGGGACCCAAGTTTCTTTAATGGAAGTAGAAGGTGTTAAAATACATCTTGAGCTAAGAGATAGCAATTAATTAATGTATATCATTAAGAGACAAAACAGTTAAAGAACAGTCTCCAGTTCATCATCTTGAATTAGTCATCTAATTATTGATGGTNTTGGCTTCAGTGCATCCCTGTGCAGATGATGCCACGGAATTGAATTATGGTGCATTGAATAGGAATAGCCCCTATTCATATATTCTAATGCATAATATTCTAGTTACCAGGTAATGGAACTATTTAAAAGGTTAGGGGGTATGGCTTTGTTGGAGGATGTGTATCACT
The DNA here is from genome assembly GCA_001675575.1 of Neotoma lepida. Classification (NCBI taxonomy): domain Eukaryota; kingdom Metazoa; phylum Chordata; class Mammalia; order Rodentia; family Cricetidae; genus Neotoma; species Neotoma lepida. The sequence goes on from LZPO01076371.1 coordinate 27,666, forward strand.
GGGGGTGGGTTTTGAGAGTTCAAAAGCCCATGCCAAGTCCAGAGTCTCTCTCTTGGCCAGTGAACAGGACATAGCTCTCAGCTACTTTTCTAGCACCATGTCTGCCTGTGCCACCTTTTTTCCTGCCGTGATGATAATGAACCAAATCTCTGAAACTGTGAGCAAGCCCCAATTAAATGCTTTATTTTATGAGTTGTCATGGTCATGGTTTCTCTTCACAGCAGTGGAACAGTGACTAAGACAGGATATAAGAAACAAGTGAGTATTTGAACTGGGTGACTGGCTCTTTGGAATTTGAGACATAGGATTTAAATAATATAGCAAAATCCTTAATCTTTAACTAGAAGAAATTTGTTCAGTTTTGATGTCTCTATTGGAAAAATATCTTAGCTCTTGATACTGCAGAGTTTGACACTCCAGCTTGTGTGTGACTGCTCATAAGTGACAGTTCTCTTTCCTGTTTGGGTAAGAGATAGGTAGCTCAAGAATGGAGAGAGGCAGGAAGGTTTTACATGTTTCACTATCTGTGTCCCAAGCCCTAGCGAACTCGNCCCCTCCAGCTACTTCAGTCCCTCCTCTTAATTCGTATTTGAGACTACCACTCTCCCTCATGACTTACTTTGTAGGAAGAAGTCAACTATATAAATACCTCATTCCACATCTTATTGTCCCCAGATCTCCACCCGGAATTCAGCTGTAGCATGGCTCAGGGACAAATTTCCTGAGAGGTAAAAAATACTTCCTTTTAACATTCTAAATTATGTGGCAGGTCTGAAAATTAAATCACCGTAAGACAGATTTACAGGAGAAAACGATTTCAGTTTTGACATGTACACAGTGGTAATGCAAAATATGAGAGTGTAGGGAAAAGCTAGCTGATTGAGACATGTGTCACCCCCAGTTACTGAAGGGAATAGGAGTTATTAGATCATGGGAAACAGAAGGGTGAGGATGTATGGCCAATAAGGTTTGGATTTTTATTCAGATGTTGGTATAAAAGCTGTTTCAGAGTAGCTAGCTGTATTCCAGGTGCAGATTCCTTTATTATTGGAAATTTCCTTTAGAGCCACAAAACCACAAACTTCCTTTACAAAAGGAGACATTTTATTATTATTATTATTATTATTATTATTATTATTATTATTATTACTATTATATTTTTTGCTCCATGCACTTGATTCAGATAAAGAACTTTTCTTACACTTAGTGGCTCTCAACTTTTTTTAGCTCCAGATAATAAATATGCCAAAGCAACATGTTTGAGGTTTATATACTGGGATTACCTTTAATTTAAAAAGACTCGCCCTCCTAGAGAGCATTTGTATACTAACAAGCTTACAAGGCTCCGTCAATTCAAGGAAGCAAAGTGAAAATGCTGTGCAATGTAGGAAAAGTAGAATTGTACATTGATTGAGCTGATTTTAGATAGTTTAGAAGTTTAAACGGGATTGTATGGTGGTTCGAATAAGANAGCTCCCCACCCACACCCCACAGACTTATATTTGAGTGCTTGGTCTCCAGGGAGTAGAACTCTTTGATAGGATTAGAAGGATTAGGCTTTGTTGGAAGAAGTGTGTTTCTGGGAGTAGGCTTTGTGATTTCAAAAGCCCATGGAAGTCCCAGTCTCTTGCTCTGCCTGTGGACCAGGTCAGGATGTAGCTCTCTACTACATCTCCAGCACCATACTTGCTGCTGTGCTCACTGCNGTGATGGTAATGGACTAAGCCTCTGAAACTGTAAGCAAGTCCCCAGTTAAATGCTTTCCTTTATAAGAGTTTCAGTGGTCATGCTATCTGTTCAGATGTGTATAAGAGACAGGCTCACTGCTGTGATGGTAATGGACTAAGCCTCTGAAACTGTAAGCAAGTCCCCAGTTAAATGCTTTCCTTTATAAGAGTTTCAGTGGTCATGCTATCTGTTCACAGCAATAAAACAGTGACTAAGATAGGAGTTGGTACCAGGGGTATTACTATGACAGACTGACCGTGTTGTTTGTTGGAGGAATATAGAAGACTTTGGAAGTTCGGACTAGGAAAGTATTTGAACGCTTTAAGTGAGGCTTAATGGGCCACCCTAGTAGGAGCATGGTAGACAGTGCTAAGGGCAATTTGAACTGTGGGAGCCCTGCTCAAGAAGTTTCAGAGGGGAAACTTTATTCATCTTTTCGGAGCTAGGGTCTCTAAAACTCAATGGCCTGTAAATCATCAATTAAGCTAAAGTAGCAGCTGTTCAGTGAGTCTCAGGGATCTGCCTGTCTCTGCTTCTACCTGATAGGCAGAGCCAAGAGAACACTCAGCTATCAAGAGTGTGGAGAATGAGCTCATGACACAAGCAGTAAGACCAGAATCTTTGAGAGTTGTTTCAATTTAGGGATTTGGGGAGATGATTGATTGTTTCATGATAATACTTACCTGTTATACATGACAATGAACCCTTTGACAATCTAATGCCTAGTTCTCAGGGTCATGACTGAGACACTTGATCTCACCCAAGGCTCAGCCTTGGATCAGATCTTAGACTGNNGGCAGTATGTGTGGACAGCAAGTGTGTGTAAGGAAGAATCTGAAAGGTTATCACTCATACTTCTTGAGAACACTTCTCCCTATACACACAGAAGGTCAACATTGAGTGTCTTCCTCAGTTACTTCCCAGCTTACTTTTTGAGACAGAGTCTGTCATTGAGCCTGGAGCTTGCTGATTAAGCTAGACTCCCTTGCCAGCAAGCCATGGGGATTCTCCTGTCTCCACTTTCCTAGAACTGGAACCATTGGTGCATACAACATTGTGGGGCTGTTTGACATGGGTTCTGGAGGAGTAAACTCATATATTCATGCTTACATAGCAAGTATGTTAATGAAATAGCAATCATCTGTGCCCCCCAAAATAGGCTTTTAAAAGGACAAGTAGGGCAATGTAACAATGCAGTGGCAGCTAAGGGGAAGAAATGTTGCCATGGGAGGAGGGGCAAGAGCAGATTACATCTGTGAATGGTTTTGTTTCCCTGCTTAAACAGTTTTCACAGAGCGTGACTTGGATCCCCAGTCTCTCTGGATTTTTATTTGTTTCTTTTCTTTTTCTCTGGGGCTTGTTAGCGGGAGATTGACAAAGTTCTAAAATGCTGATGGGAAGAATTTTTAATGCTCCGCTGCCGCTGCTAGGAACAGAAAACAATCTCTTTGGTTGACGGACTAAGTGAAGGCCCCAGGACTGGATAAATTCCTAATGGTAGAGATGTGAAGGAGGCCGTAACGAAATTTAAATTTAATAATTTAAATAAATTAAATTTAATAATTTAAAATTTTTAGTTTTGCTGTGTGTTGCATGTGAGTGTGGCATATGTACATGTGTGTACCCTTATGTGTGCAAGCAGAGGCCAGAGGAAGACATCAGGTGCTTCCGTCTATCACTTCCCATCCACTTTATTATTTTTAACAAAGTCTGTCACTNAACTGGAAGCTTATTTCAACAACTTATTTCAACTTGCTCTCAGGATCTCCCTGTCATCTTCCTCTTGGTCCCTAACAGTGAGTGAAGTTCTAGGCACATGCAGGTAAGTGGGGCTTTTGCGCCAATACTGGGATTTGAACTTAGGTCCTCTTGGTTATACTGCAAGCTCTCTTCTCCACTGAGCCATCTCCCCAACAATGAATATTCTCTTATGTTCCCTTCGGTTTCAGGGAATAGACAANGGAATAAATGAGTATATTTTGTCAATTCTACAGTTTCCAAGTGTGGGCATGTGACTCTGAAATGCTAGCCCTGAAGTGAGGCTTCTGGCTTGATGATTTTTTGTTATAAGGGAACCTTACTTCAATATTCTAGAAAATATTNAAAGGGCTAAGTTTTGCTTTCAAGGTGTTGAGATGTGTAAAATAAGGCTCCAGAGAATGCATAATGTTTGAATTTTCACTTAAATTTTAGCTTTCATTAATGGCTTAAGTAAATGTTAGCATTTGGATCATGAAAGTGTTGAAGGCCTTTTTGAATCTCTGACAAACTACTCGATGTCTATATTCCAGCAGAAGTGTCCTTTCTTAATCAGAAGGCTGCTTTAGAATCTCCCTAATGAGACCCAGGCTTCTCCCAGCTCTCAACAATCAAAGGCTTTTTGTCTTTTCCTGTCTTATCTGAGCAGTCCTCCACTCACACTCCCTGCCCAGCCAAGCCCAGGAGCCCTGCAATCTTCTCTGTAGCAAATTACTTAACTTCTTTCAACTTAGTTTTCTTTACCTAAGATGAAGCTGATCCTGCTGTCTGTTAAGATGAATGGCAGATAAAAAAAAGACAAAGAATGTAGTTTACCTGCCAAAGGCCCAATAACATGTATTATATTTTTCATGCCTGTGACTAAATCCCTGAGAAAAAGTGACGTAAGAAAGGAAGGATTTACTTTATCCCCACAGTTTCAAGGTGTAGTTCTTCATGGTGTGGAGGCCATGGTGGCTGGTCACACTACATCCTCAGTCAGAAAATAAAGAAAGTTGAATGCTGATACTCACTTTGCTGTCTTTTTTTGTTCAATCCAGAACCCTAGCCCATGTGACAACACTGGCCAGTCAACATGTGTCTTTTCTCCTCATTTAACCCAATCTAGAAACTCTTTCATGAACACGTCCAAAAATTTGTCTCCTAGATGATTCTAGATCCTGCCAATTGGATAATGATTACTATCATTCAACAGATGTATGTCTCCTCTCTTTTCCCCACTGTGGTAGACGGGAATGCCTTGCCTTGAGGCAGGTCTGAAAAATGAATGCTTCTGTTNTATAATGTTTTTATTACATTTATTATTTATTTATTTCATAGTGTTTGGGAAGGATCCCAGTGTCTTGTACATATTAAGCAAGCACTCTCCCACTAAGCTACATTGCCAGCCCTCTCTCTCTCTTTCTCTCTCTCTCTCTCTCTCTTTCTTAAGGAAGAGTTTCATATACTTCCTTTGAACTTTGAACTTACTGCCATACTGCCTGTGCATCCTGCATGCTAAAATCTCAAGTGTGCACCATGGTGCCAGGCTAAGAAGGCCTTGGATGTTTCTCTTCTATCAAGATAGAAGGACAACTATCTTCTTTCTTCAAATTGATAAAGTATCTATTATTATCTGATGAAACAGTCCACATTTATGAGTTATCTATGTTAAAATGTACTTATTTCATGGTCACAGAGATGTTTCAGTGGGTAAAAGCACCTCCCACCAAGCCTAGTATCCTGAGTTAGATCCCTAACACCCACATCATGTAAAGAGGCATGACTCCTGCAAGTTGTTCCCTATGCGTGCTGTGGTTATTTTTATGATATTCTCAAGATATTAGGAGTGTTGTGATTCTAGTTTTATTTTCTATTTCTGCTAAGTGACAAAGCAAATAGGTCAATGCATAGCTTTCNGAAGATGCTGTTGACACTAAAACATGGCTCCCATCTTACAGGGAATAAAAGAAAGTTTACCCTGAAGCCATTTTGAGTAACCATGGCTGGAGAACACAGATTTATGTTACTTCAATCCATTTTCCAGTGTGGAATCAGTTTCATGAAGTTTTATAGTTTCACAAAACAAAGGAATTCATAAATCATGGCAAGTTAAAAATACATTGGTGGTTACATCAGAGAGGAGGTTACAACAAGATGGGGGAAGCTCTCCTGTAGGCCCAAGATGCTATTCTTAGCTATTGGTTGGTGGGAACTAGTAGTCTGCTAAGTTAATAGATTCAAAAAGGTTTTTGTCTATTAGTCACAGAATGTTAGTTTTGACACAGTGATGGGAATGGAATGGTTCTAGGGGCTAAAGCAAGCCCAAGAGAAGTTAATTAGCCTCTGGACCTGTAACATTCTAGCATCGCCACAGAACTGAAGTCCTAATCAGTCAGTCAGTCTANGCAGACACAGCTTTTTTCCTGGAGCTCTTGCTCACAATTCCCAATTAATGGTATCAAGCAAGCAGATTGGCACATGGTGAATAGTGAATGCTCATTCAGAGAACTCAAATGCTTTTACAGCAGGTGGAAAGTGCAAGATTATGTTAAAGCAACATGCATTTATTTCTATATGAATTCATTGCATACACACTTCTCCAGAGAAGATATATTGGTGTTAACAAGCAGATGTCAAAGTGCTCTGCCTCATTAGTCATTAGGGAAATGACATGGGATATGTTATATGACATGGCACAATCACTAGGATGACTGTAATGAAAAGGCAGACCCCAGCAAGTGTTGATAAGTATACCAAGAAACATGAACTCTCTATACATTACTGATAGGAAGAAGAGCTATACTGCTGCTTTAGGAAGCCATTTGGCATGATGAATATTCCCATTGGTAAAAAAAAAAATAATTGGTCACATAAAGGTCAATGCAAATATATTATCAACCCCACAAGTTAAGACCCAAACAATCTACCCAAGGGAAATCAACNTATGTATCCCTACAAAGACTGCCTTCAAATGTTCATGGTNGGTTTTCTAATAAGAGTTAAAATGTAAATATCTAAGTGTCTATCAACTGACAATTGGATAANTTTAAATGGGCCAGATTCATACAGTGATGTATTATTTAGTAGTAAAGAAAGAACTACTAATTCACGTCATAATGAGTGAAACTTGAATGTACTATGCTAGGCAAAATTATCAATCATAATGAAGCATGTTATATGATTCCTTTTACATGAAATAAGCAAAGTCAAATCTGCAAAATGAAAAGTAGGTTCTTGTCACATGTCATGACATGACATGAGGGGTGTGAATGAGGANTGACTGCAAACTGGTAATAGAACGTTTTTGCAAATCCAAAATTACACTGNGGTAATGACTTCACCNCTTTGTAAATTTGTAAAATCTCTGAATTGAAAAGTTAAAATGGATGAATTTTATAGGATGCAAATTAGACTTTCATAAATCTGCTTAAAAAATTTACAATTCTAGATCATAGCACTTCTACTTACTGGAAGAATAAAATAAAATATAGCTACTCTTAAATAATATCCCAACCCAAAACCATGCTCAAGTAACACAACAGGCTAAAATGCAAAACCTAATTTCAACTTCTTTATCATGTTTTGACAGATCTGTGGTAGTAAAATGGGAACAAAATCTTTTTATAGAAGCTACTGAAATGAGACTAAATTATTAGCAAAAAGATAAAACAGTTGTGTTTTGCAATGACAATTTTGTGGAAATCTTAAGTTTTCAATGATTAGGTTAGAAAGGATTGATTTCAGGGAGGCTTCATTAGATCAAATCTATTAGCTTATTCATATAAATTGTCAGTGCATAGTAGTCTTATTGATCAATTATTCACCTCAAAGTCTATTAACTAATATTTACCACTAATAGCATAATTAATGTTGAAATAAGAATACTATTAAATAGAGATCATTCTAAAGTTCTTAAGAAAAATATAGGCTTGGTTGTAGGAGAATTGCCAAGAAATTCTTTCTCAGAAAGTAGTTATTTAGAAATCAATAAGAAATTTAGGGCTGTGGGTGAATTTCAAAACTCACGGTGCCCTTGCTGATTAAAATCAAGCAGTTGATCCCTTTAAGCTGGATGCTGACATAAATCTTTAAAACAAAAAGATGCCTTACCAGTCAATAATGAGTAAACTCATATTTCTGTAATCAAACATCCATACTATAAATTAACTAATGAACTAACTATCCGTGTTCATTCATGTGCTTGAAAACATAATAGGCCAGTAAGAAGCCCCACCTCTGAGTTTACAATACAAGGTTGTCTGACCTTTGGAACTATACACTTGAATCCCTGGCATGATCTCCAGGATTTCTCAGAGGATGCTGAGACATACTTTCCCTGTTCCAGGANGCATGAGGAAGTCTTATCAGCTTTCCTTCTGTGCTGAATTTTCTTTTTAATGGACACTTCATAATGTACATGTTTATGGGCCTCATAATAATGCCATACCCATAGAGAGTGGGTACTGATGAATCATGGTAATTAGAATTTCTGAGGCTTTATCATGTCTTTATACTTGAGACCTTAGACTTTGTCCTTTTTAAGTTTTCAGAAAGTGTGAAGAGATGGCTATAAACCGCAGTCATCCCATGGGCTGCAGAATACTAGAACTTATTACTCCATCTAGCTCTGATTTTCTAAAAAGTCTCTCCCTCTTTTTCTGTTCTCCCTGCACTTCTAGCACCTAGTAGTCTTAATACACCACACACACACACACACACACACACACACACACACACACACTTTATCCATATTTAGCCCAATAATCCTTTCTCATCCTCTTTTCCATTGTGTTGTTTTATTTAAGTTCAATTATAAAAACAATGTATTTTATTATTTTAAAGTGTGTGTGTGTGTGTGTGTGTGTGTGTGTCTGTCTGTCTGTCTGTCTGTCTGTCTGTCTGTCTTTCTCTGTCTGTCTACATGGAACTATGTGCATGTAATGCAGGTTCCCATGGAGACCAGAAGATGGAATCATGCAGAGCTGGAGTTACAGGTGGTTATGAGTTACCTGGGTTCTGGGGACCAAACGTGTATCTCTAAAAGAGTAGCAACCACTCTTAACCACTGAGTCATCTCTCCAGCTCCAAAGGCCAAATTTTTAGCTGCNNATGTTTTTTTCAGGGGATGANCTNAAGGACCTTGTGTATACTAGAAAAGTGCCTAAGTATTGAGCTACATCAACAGCTAGTTTCACCTCTGAGTAAAAATAGACAACATTGGGTTTTATGAGAAATTTTAATTATCCTTTCCTCAAGTGTAGAGTGTCAATCTGGAGGCAATTCTGTATAAACTTTGTTGTCACATTCATGCTATTTTACATATATGCAAACTGATAAGAAAGTGCTCCACGATGAATCTCTCTCTCATAATAGCACAAAAGCNTCTTTTATTGCTTTATTTCCCCACCACTATACATCCATGTTAAAGGAAGAATGCTGAGATTCAANAAAAGAGCCCCTTATGTCTTCCTGGTTAGACACCTAGCTTCCCTTTAAGCATGTATTTCCAGGTTCCTTTGGGATGGCTGTAGGCCTTAGTCCTAGCCTGCTCTGGATCATGATCTTTCCATCTCCTTGCTTCTCCCCATTGACCACAGGGCAGTTTNGGAGGGTTGCACAGGCTTTGCTTATGTATAAAACAACACATGTAATGTGAATGTGTTAAGGGGACGCAGGGCTTTCCAAGCTGGTTATTTTCCTTCTTTCCTGTGAGGCAATTCTATAAGAGGCAATGTTTTGTTTTAATTTCTGACTTGTTTTATTTTTCCCCAGCAGCCACTCACTGAAAAGGAGTCTTAGAAGTAAAAACAATCTTCAAGAAGCAATGGAAAATGTCAAACAAATTAATAAGATCATCGACAGGTTATTGCAAACAAAATGTGCACATGATATAACGGTTTTGGATATTAGACAGAAAGAGGTCTAGGAGCCAAAGTGAGAGAAATACCCAGTAACTTCAGAGACATGACAATTGGGCAACTGTTTGGTTAACTATCACGTCTCTTTTGCATACTAAAACTGAACATGAATTTTTTTTTTACGATATGGTGTGAATGTACTCATTTTCTATGCAATGATTTACTTTTTGTAGCTTTAACTTCCACAAATCTACTCTAAGATAGTTCTGGAGATGAGAAACCTGACACGGGTCTCACTAAGCTGAAATCAAGTTGACAGCTGGGCTACACGCTTCCTTTTTGGCACTTCAGGAGAGCTACTTTCTTTGCTTACTAGAGTCTTGAAGTGTGCTCATTCTGTGGCTTCTGGTTCCTTCATCCACCTGCCCAAAGCCAGCAACAGTAGCTTGAGTCCTTGTACTGCATACCCCTGACTGCCTGCTCTTTCTTATCCATCTACATTTACAGTCTCTTGTGATTGCATTTTGTCTGCTCAGCTAGTGAATAATCTAGGATCATCTTGTGCTATGGTTCAGGTCTTACGAGTCTTCCAAAGGACCATGAGTTGATGGCTTGGAAAGTGGTCCAACTTTTAGTAGATAAGTCCTACAGAAAGGAAGTCAGATCACTGGCGGCATGCTTTGATGAAAATTCAGCACAGNAGGAAAGCTGATAAGATTTTCTCATGCCTGCTTGAACAGGAAAAGTATGGGCCATGTAGACAGCATCCTTCTGAGAAATCCTGAAGATCATACCAGGGATTTAAGTGTATAGTTCCAAAGGTCAAGCAACCTTATGCTGTAAACTCAGAGGTGGGGCTTCTTACTGGCCTATTATGTTTTCAAGTACGTGGATGAACATGGATGGTTAGAAGATATATATATATATATGCATATATATATAAAGCATTATAAAAATTATTTTAAAAATTATAAAATATAAAATAGGTCACAACTATGTCTCTTGCTCCTTTAGCTTCCTGGACTCCAGGAGGTGAGCAGCTTTCCTCCAATATGCTACCTACCACAATGTTCTTTCTTACCACTGACCCAAAGTAACAGGACCAAGGAATCACGGACTGAATTTTCTGAAACTGTGAGCTCAAAAAACTTTCATTTTTACCTGATGATCTCAAGTATTTTGTGGCAGTGATGGAAAACTATCAATTGTTTTCATTGCCGACTCTCCAACTCAGTTCTATCTACAAAGCTCCTTTTGCTATGTAATGTAACCTAGTCACACATTCATGGAATTATAACACTGATATCATTGGAAGCATTTTTTTTATCACAGTAAATAGATGAGGAAGTGCTTGTTTCTACTTCTTTCTATTGGGAATGTAAAATAGGAAATGTCTAGGGAAAGGGCAGGAAAAGTAACAATACAAACCTAGCAAATGCATTCAGCATTTGACACCACATGCTCTCTTTGGAAATCTGTCCCTGGAGAGGGCTATTTATGTGTTCAGAACTGTTTGTGTGAGTGCTGTTGGCACCACCAGAAAGAAGGTAGAATAATTCAAATATCTTCCAGGAATAGATTGCTTAATAAATAATAACAGCACATTTCTTTACATCCACACTTTATTGCCACACCAAGAGTTGTTCNAAGATCTAACAGCACAAGCAGTTGACATTCCACCTGAATTTTGGAGGTAAGAAATACTTGAGGCTTATGGACATGGTTTTGGCTTCTCATCCCCTGTATTGTTGCAATTCTGGGATCAGCTTTGTTGAATGTCATCCAAAAGGTCACCTTTTTATTGGAATTGACCNATAAAGTATCTCCTTCGGACACATGAGAAGTGAAGCAGCTGGTAGTCAGGGGGCCAGGAGATCACTCTTCAAGGCTATGTGAATCTCNTTAGGACTTTTCTGAGGGTGAGTGGAGGGAAGGGGACCTTTGTTCTACTATGCACATCCTGCCATAGACCTGTATGAGCATATATTAGAAGTCATATACCTTCACGTCTAACAGATTATATTATACTACACTAAATATGTGTGTATGTGTGTGTGTATCACATATATAATTGCAATTGTTGATCTTCTCCCAGTGTTGAAATACATTCTAAATAGGACTTTTGTATTCTCAAATGGAGAAGCAGTAAGACTTACTTTGGACTTTCCTTGCTATTTTGAGATTTACTGAGCTATTTATTTAGCCTTAACTTTTGTAAAATTTTTTTGGTTTAAAGAAACATTGTCANTTGTCTCTAGAGTAAATAAATCTGTACATTGAGCTAGGCTTGAATGCAATGGAATACCCTGTTCTTGTGACAAATCATAAGGATGCTAAATAATCCATACTGAGCAAAATGTTATTGAAAAATTCAGAGCCAAACCACATAATGATGGAATGGTACCAGATTTGAGCTGGTAAATCCCTTAGAGATGATCTAGTCTAACCACCTAATTTTATGGATGAANAATCCCGTAAAATACAGTTCCTGATGTCACTAAATACATCCAGCTGAGCCAATCTGCCAGGAAATCTTCTCACAGCTCAGTTCCATGAGNAAGAGTTAAAAATCAAGCAAATACTTATGTGGAAGCTTCCTGTTTGAAGAGTGTCTGNTTGCTAGTATTCTCCCTTATAATACAACCCAGGTGCACTAAAAGATAACACCTGGGGTGGCAAGTGTGGGTGGCAGTGGCCTGAGAGAATGTATCCTCCCTCAATGACTTTCATTTTTCTATTAAACATACAGAAAATTATATGTGTATATGTAACATATTACAATTATAAAGTATTATAAAAATTATTTTAAAATTTATAATATATAAAATATATAAAAAGTTTGTATTTATAACTATCTATCCATCTATCTATCTGGGAGATAGCTCAGTCAATAAAGTACTTGTCACACAAGCAAAGAGGACCTGATTTTGATTTTGATTTTCAGCACTGACATAAAAGTCAGCCATGGTTATGNGTGTCTGTGACCCCATGCTAGGTTGATATCCAGAGCTCAGGCCAGCTGGTTTGGTCAATAAGTGAGCCTTGTATTNGATGAGGGACTCTATTTCAAAAGATAAAGTGGAGATTGATATTGGAAGACCCCTGATGTCAACCTCTAACCTCAACTTGCATGCACACACACACACACACACACACACACACACACACACAGAGTGTGTGTGTGCCTGCTTGTCTGTATGTGCACCACATGTGTGCAGCTGCCTGCAGAGGCCAGAAGGTATCAAACTTCCTGGAAACAGAGTTACAGATGGTTGTGCTCATCAGCCGTATGGATGCCTAGAACAAACCTGGGTCCTCTACAAGAGCAGCGAGTGCTATATTAATCACTGAACCATTTTTTCAAAAGCTTTGGGACTGTTAGCAAAAAGGCATGCTATAGGTATGCTGATGCTGTATCTGGATGCTAGTACTAAGGGTGCCCGCAGAAAGGGCATCCACATTGCAGAGGCTAATCTTCCCAGTGCATGGGTGCAGAGCCTCAAGGCATGGTGTGGATTCAAAGGCTTCNTCATTGTTTATAGATACCAATCTCAGCTCTCAAAACCCTGATGCATCTTCTCACCCTCATCAAAAAGCACCAAATTGTTAATGAAAGGAAGTAACCATTTACGAATAATGGATAAGAGAAATGTCAAGTCAGAGATCATGGCCCTCCAGGAAGTGAGGTGTGGGCATCGCCACCTCCACTTTCTCATTATTCTCTTTTTCCAGATAAGTGGAGGTAGTCATGCCTTTTAATCAGCTAGAACATATAAGCTTGTCTTTGTTCGACTAGTAAATAAATATTCCTCAAACCTGGGATTTTCCTTACTAGTAAAATGTAATGTGTCTGTTTTAAACTTGCACCTGTAATGGGTTGTTTCCTGTTTCTATGAAGATTAGGCTGGCCATTTCCGTGTGCGCCATGAGAAAGCAGAGCAGCGGTTTACTGGAGATATTTCTATTAATTGGTAGCTGTCAACAAGACTCCAGCTGGTGAAGTGCTAATGCATTATTAGACTAGGCTTTGGGCATTTTATAAACATTGTAAACAGCGTCAGTGTAACTGACAGTTGATCATAATGGCATTATTAAAATTGAAAAAAATGACTTTAATGAAGGAGGCTAATAGAGTGCATTTGATGGAAAATGTTTACTCGTAGGTTTGTGTTTTAGACTACATAATTGCCAATTTCAGCAAGCACTGCCGTGGAACTCGTAATGTGCTGAGCATTCTGCAACTCAAATGTTAGCATCTGGATCCACATGTCTATAGGGCACACTGCTGAGAAAAGCTGGGGTCAAATGATGCTACTGTTTTAAAAGGAAGAATCAAGTTCATAACCCTCTGTTCCAGGACTAGGAATAATGGATTTACCCAACATTTAACAGAAGGCTCACCAACAGACTTCTGAAGCATCTTTATGCTCACAGCATCAGTTCATCTATTGTCTTGAGACACTGGCTGTGATTTTCCTTTGTTCCTAGAGCATCCTTCCTTGTGAAGTTTGAACTGAAATGATAGATAGGCAGGAAGAGACAATATGAGACCAAGTGTGCCCTTAACTACAAAACCCCCGTCAGTGGAGTTGTATACCAGGGTCAACTGGGATCCTGAAGAAAGGGGAACTTCCTTCTACCACTCTCAGTTCCATGGCTAGTCCAAGAGTTAAAAGGCATTGGGCAGGGTAACAGAACATGACTTAAGTTACATATAAGTTCACAGTAATACCTAAATCTGTGGAGTGAAAGGAGTTAGATGACAGAGTTCTGGTATACACTGAATACTGATTTGGGGCTTCTAGGGAGTGGGACAGGCATGTCCTGAGAAGCAGAGGGTGAAGGGATATGGTCAGTGAAGATAGCAGTTCTTGGCGATAACCATTGTCTCAGATCAGCTCTCTTTCTAGTACAAATGCCTCTACTATTGAAAATTTCTTTTATAAATGTAAATTTTCTTTATTAAAACGCATGCATATACTTTATTTCAGGTAATTTTGGAGGAGGAGGAAGAGAGATAGCATAGGCTAATTCTCCATTTCTTTTAGCTAAATATGTGAAAGTGACATGTAGATCTTTGCTGACAACTCTCTGAAAAGCTGTACCTCTGTGAGGTCATGGCATTAAGAGTGTTCAAAATACAGCTGAATCATAACAAGAAACAAAAAAAGAAACCTTCATCTTCCTTATTTTGATAGAGAAGATGCTATACTGTTTATCAAGTTTGACTCTAAATTAATTTAAATTATGTCATTATTAATTACTATACACAAAACACTGAAGGGTTCTGAGGTACANTAAGATAGAAAATTATGCAATATTTACCCACAGTCCTGGGATTGCATTTTAGCAAGTAACATAAAATTGCAGCTCATGAAACCCTTGGTTGGAGCTACAAAATGCAGTGTATCTGGCTGGTTCAATGCTCTTGATTATCTCATGGTTTCCCTAATGTCTGCTTGGTGTTTGGAGATGTTTCTTAAAATTTACTCAAGCAAAATTTTATTCCAATTTACCTGTGTCTCTGCTTCTGCTAAAAATGAGTATTGTGGAATACTGTTTAAAATTTATTCATCTGGAATATATCCATTCGAAGACATTAATAACAATTCTAGTGTTTATCATTCCTATTTCAGCAAAGGAAAACAGTAGTCAGAAATTGTTGTGGTGCCAATAAGTACATTAAAATGATATTACCTTGTTTAAGTTTTCCAACATTGTGATGACAATATTCTTATTATTTTTATTTATCATTGAGAAATGGAAACTTAGAAAAAGGTTCTGTAATTGGTGACACAGAAAGTTGTAGAATAACTTCACTGAATATCTTTCTCACTGTCCCAGTTCTCTCTTTTCCAAAATTCCACTTTATTGAGGGGGCTGAACACGTAAAATATTGTATAGACAAAATGCATACGTTGGATGAATTGGGGTTAAGTATACACTCACAGATCAATGGCCACCATGAAGGCCATGAATGTATTGGTTACACTCTGAGGTTTCTTCCCACCTATTTACCTGTTATCACTATTGTTTTGTTGTTGTTGTAAGGGAGTTAACATGACATAGCCTCTTAGAATTGTGAAGCTTATACATTATTGTCAGCTGTAGACAGATCACCTGATCACCTCATGGTTGATCTTCAGATACTGCTTTATGTAACTGGGATGTATTCTCTGATGCAAGTCTGTGCATCTTTCCGTCCAACTTCAATCCTAACAAACTCCATTATCCTGCTAGCTTCTATGAAGTGGACTATGTCAGAGTCTGCATATAAGTGGAATCACACACTATTTGTTCGAATCACACACTATTTGTTCTGCTGTGCTAGGTTTATTCCACCTGGAATAATATCCTTCATATTTATCTATGTTGTTGCAAATAGCTCCTTCCTTTTGATGATGAGCAGTATTGCATTCCTCCACATTCTCATCCGTGAATGGACATTTGTTTGCCTGTCTCAGCTACAGTAGATGTAGCAGATACAGGAGAGAGTGATTTAATAATTACGGGCACATACTGAAGAGGTGGAATTTCTGGATTATATGGATTTCTATTTTAATATTTCTCAGGGATCTCCATACTCTCTTACATAATGGCTGTGCCAATTTACAGTGCCTCAAATGACTTAAAGCATTTAATTTTGTCGTGTNAGGAGACATCACATTATGATTTCTGTTTCCTCAAAGGTCACTGTGGTTGAGCACCAAGCTGCACTTATTTGCTTTTATATATATTCTTTGGAGAAATATGCAGGTACCAGCCTGATTTTAAAAGTAGATTATTGTACTTTTGTCTTCTTTTTGTTTGTACTTAGTCATAGGGGCTTTTCCAATATTTTAGATATTAATTCCCAAATGTTTAATTCGTGATTTTTTTTTCTTTTCTATTGATTGTCTTTGTATTTTGTTGCTTTTTAAATTTTATTTGTTTATTTATTTTACTTCAAATATTTTTACTTGCTGCCAGTACTNCTGGTGTCATGGCCAAACATTCATTGCTGAGATCAACTAGAATAAAATTGCCCCCTGTGTTTTCTTCCATAAAGTTCGTGCTTTTGTGTTTAAATATTTATTCTGTTTTGGGGGGATTGCATCTGGCATGGGATCATGGTCTGATGTTATTCTTCAGCCTGCGTGTATCTACTTTTCCTAGCACCACTTATTTTAGTGTCTTTATTTTTCTCCTTGGGTGTTTCTGATGGCTTACAAGACAATGATTGTGTCTTACAGATTTATCTCTGCATTTTTTTTTTGAGTGTGGAAAAAGTTTTATTTATTTATTATTATTTTATTTATTTATTTTACTTCCTAACCAAAGTTTCCCCTCCCTCCTCTCCTCCATTCCCTCCCCACACGTTCCCTCTGCNNTCCCCCTCCCCCCAATCCACTCCTCCTCTGTTTCTGTTCAGAAAGGGGCAGGCCTCCCATGGNTGTCAACAAAACATGGCATGTCAAGTTGCAGTAAGAATAAGCACCTCCCTGTGTATTAAATATTAATCTATATGTAACTCCAGCACTGAGGGGGGAAAAATAAGTGGATCCAGAGAGTTCTCTGGATGTCTGTGCTAGTTTCACGAGGGCTGGGTTTACAGGTATGTGCTACCACANCCTGCTTGATCTTTGATAGCCTTAAGTTCTTCTTGGTTTGTCAATAACCACCATGTGGCCCTGAATCAATCATTACGATTCAAACAGTTCCAGGTTGGTTGTGCTTCTCTGATTAAACCACAAAGGCTGAGTTAGTTACGCAGCTNATGATATCAGGGAAGGTACCTAAAGTTTCTTAGATGAAAGCCAGGAGGAGTGTGAGCCATTCCTGTCATCACTCCTGNAAGCGAAACAAACCCTTTTCCATAGAAGGTCATGCACTTGTGAACTGAGTCACACCATGAAGGATGAGATTCAACTTGCAGAGCTGAAGGCTTACTGCATGATCACATGTTTTAACTAGCTGGGATCTGAAGGAACAAAGGGCCCTGGGCAGGTTACAGCAGGATCTTAGAACTCTGGGCTTTTCCAGTATTCTTGAAAGGCCCCACCAGGCCTTAATGCCCTTATCCATCCCTAAATGGTCTCAGCTTAAAGGCTACCCTTTTGTACGTGGAAAAATCATACAAGGAATGCCTGGAAAAAGTCTCTGAGCTGGCCCATCCTCCCTCTTCTGCCCTCTCCACTTCGTTCNTTGCTTCTGCCTGTTTCTAAGTGGCCACTGCTAAGTCCTAACGATTCTGATGTGCTAAGCAAAGAGGGCTTCATGGAATCTGAGCGCTAAGAGAAACGCTCAGACAGGCTGCACTGTTACGGAGGACCCCGATGTTGACCTTCGAAGAGTGGTTAGTTTTCTGCTGTTGTGTAAGGAGTTAACAAAGTGCGTAAGTCTCTATCAACACTGAAGTCCCAGGGCTCCCTGGTGGAGGGTTCTTCACTCACTCACACCAGGCAACCACCCACTCACCCATAGAACTACAGACCCCACTTCCTGCTGGAATGCTGAACATCTCAGAAACTCGCACATTCCACACCATTCTCCCCTGCCTCCCATGCCCTCATATAAATACAGAATCCAGAGGGCTTGAAAAACAGCCTTTCACTTATCAGAGAGGATGTTTAACATACTTGACTTAAAAATTATGTTGGAAGATGTCAAATCCTAGAGTGTGAAGCTTCTGCTTCAAAAATGAGCTCACTCTGGGGTGGGGGGCGGGGAGGGGTAGATCAAAGAGACAGAGCCTTCCAAATTTCTGTCGAATTCAACATTCCAAGAGTCGGGAGGGGAGATTAAAATAGGATTTCATTTGCAATAACATTTGGGCTCTGCTCTGCATTGTTGAGTGCTCAAACCAGCTGGGAAGTCTGGTTTACAGAGAACTAAGGTGNTTCTCTAGCATCTAATTGACCCAACAGGCAGCATGGTTTTCTTCTTTAAGGAAAGCCTCTGTCAGAGGGTCATTCTAGACTGCTGTAAGGAAAGCAGTCTATTTCAGACTAGACCAGACCAGTCGTCAACCACCTTACTTCTGAAAAGAATTTGCCAACATATATAATGGGATATTCTTAAGTCTGGAATTAATCATTAAANAGACTATTTGAGATATGTGTGTTTATTCATGTGTTTGTCTGCCTGTTCATGTGTGTACGTGCATGTGGAATCCAGAGATCAGNCTCAGGCATCATTCCTCAGGGGACATTCACCCTACTTTATGAGATAGGGTCTCACCTGGCCTGCTGTTACCTTTGACCCCTATCCTTACCACAAAAAACACCTGTAAAGTCAGTACATACTTTTCCATGACCAGATTTTTCAACACCAGCCACAACTCCAGGATGTTCCATCACTTTCCTCTGCCCTCTCTGTGGTGACATTTGCTGTTTACCTTGNAGCAGTGACCTCCTTCCATTGCCATTCTCAACAACTTTGCTGAGTTCCAGGTTGCATGATAATAAGATTTAAAAGCTTTGGAGTGCAAATTATTCTTTGGTAGCTAATTTCCAGTTAATTTTTATAATGTTACAGTTTATGACCTAATTCCATCTGGTTTTATTTTAACAAAATGCTTCTGTTTTCTGAATTGCAGTTTATTTTCCATTCTCAATGACAAACATGCATTGTAGCTTTGATTAAAAGAACTAACATTGTATCCAGGATCCTTTTATCAGGATCTAAGTTCACAAAAAAACACNCATGTGCACATATGTACACATACATATACACATATNTGCACACATTTACAGACACATACATATATATTCATACATGTACACATATATGCTTCCATGCATNTATACATACATATATGTGCATACATATACTGGCATACAGATATATACATACATGCACATACACATATATACATATACATGTGAATACATGCATGCATGCATACTCACATGTGCACACATATTTAGGGACACATATACAGACATACATACGTGCACACATATATGCACAGATGCATGCAAATATACTCACATATACACATATATAGACACACACACATGAATGCATGCATGCATGCATGCATACACACATGTACACACACACACACACACACACACACACACACACACACACGAGTGCTTCAGTACAGTTTGCTTCAGATGACTTAGCCAGATATTCATCTTGGTTACTGACCATGATCTACACTCTTTGTCCCTGTCTACTTGTTCCTTCATACTCTTGTTAATCTGCCTGGATTATTCAGGGGTGCAGTTACACATCAGATAGTCAGGGTCTTTCCTAGATGACAACCCCCTTGTGGAAGGGATCACCCAACACCACTAGAGGACAGCAGCCTTCATTTTGTCGCTGCTCCTTCCTAAACTCTTTGACTTCCAGCTGGACTGGTACTGAGGAAGCCATCAACACTTGACTTCAAGAGTTGCCTTCACTATCAGCTGTGGCTTGGATATGGACTCACGGTCTGAAGTTTAATTCTTACAGTGAGGTATTAACTAGGTTAAAGTAATCCAACTATGGTGTTTAGAGAGGGGGCCTTTTAGAATCACTGCCTGTAGCATGAAGGCCTACGACTGAATAAGAAGGGAGACAGGCTGGAAGTGACACACACACACACGGCTTGTTTCTTGTCCTGTGACGATCTGTATTGCTGCAGTTCTCAGACAGGGAGGGAGTCTTCACCAGGGGCTGGGAAAAAGGCTCAGTGGGTAGGAGCACTTACTGCACAAGCATGTGGACTTGCCTTTGAATCCCAAACAGCCTGGGATAAACCTAACCATTGCCACACACATGCCTTCAAGCCCGGCACTTGGGGTAGGGGTAGAAGCAGGGGGATTGCTTATCCTTGCTGGCAGCCAGCGTAGCTAGCTCCAATTTCTGTGAGGAATGAACTAGAGAGTAANAATAGCCATCACCAGATAGTGCTTTGTAATATTCAGCGGGCCAGCCAGGGCAACACCAAAATCAAAATAACAATAATAGTAATATTTAGTGNGCAAATATATTTCAGAGAAATCCAAATAGCTATGAGTCTAAATTCCTACAAAATGGGAAACAATTTCTTATTTTCTTGTTATTGCCTCTGTCACCTTGTCAGATGCCACATTTTTTTAAAATCACATTGATTGATTGAGTGTGTGTGTGTGTGTGTGTGTGTGTGTGTGTGTGTGTGTGTGTGTGCGAGCTCCTGTGGAAGTTAAAGGTCAACTTGCAGGAGTGGGTTTTCTCCTTCCACTCTTTGGGTGCCAGAGATCCAACTCAGGTGGTCAAGCATGGCAGCAAATGCTTTTATCCACTGAGCTGTCCCGTCAGCCCAGATACCGCATTCATGATTATATAAAACTCTGTTGATGGTCTCTGGTCCTGTGTTGACTGGGGGGGAGGCAGAACCATTTAGCTGTGAATCTCATCTGTGACATGAACTCATCAGTCCTATTTTCCACAGTGAATTCTTGCAGTACTTACACCAGGAGCATTCTGCCAACCAGGACTATGTGCTGATAGACTGCATGACCAAACGGCGACACTGCATTGGGTTTAGTATGACAATAATTAGGCAGTAGACTTAAAAAGACATGAGCACTTGCCTTCCACTTCTAACCCCTCGCTCTACTGACTCCTTATATGAATCCNTTACGGTGAATACTGGTTATTTCTGGAGACTCCAAAGGGGTGTTTATCAAAAGAGAGCAATGTGGCTGCTCTTCTTATTTACGGTAATTTCAGGTTTATGATTGCCTTGATCCCGGGTCTGTTTTCTTAGCTGATCACAAGTTCACAGATATCTTCTCTCATGAGCATATAAACTGAAAAAGAGCCATCCTATAATCAAATACACGGAGATACATGAGCTGAATGTGATTTTAATATGTTGGCACAATATTACATTTCTGACTTTGAAAAGTACCCTGCATTATTAAAGCTCTTCACTTTTATGGAAGGAGGATAATTTGCTTCAGATTAAAGTCAAAACAATGAGACTGCTTATGGAAAAATGACCTTTCTTGTCTTTACATGTATCAGCTAGATTCTTAAGGAAGCAAACCCAGCAGGGGTTCCATTTAACTAACTGACTGAATCCGCAAAGCATAAAGACAGCACTATTTATTTTAATTACTCTAAGCCAACGTTATNCCATCACTGGAAGCCCATGAGTCTTCATGAAGTCACTTTGCTGAGATAACATTTGTTGTACCCATGAGGTGACATTAGCTTTTGAGGTTTTTTTTAAACCCAAAGGTTATATTTCCACTTGTATAATTTATAAGAATATTTTATTGTGTTTAATCCCCTGAGTATCAGATATTGAGGACCTGGTTTTAAATCTTGCCTCCCTATCTCAGCTTGGGCTAGATGTATGTGCTGTGTGATATTTGCTTTTTTCTGCTACAAGGGGACCCTGTACCTAGCCAAGGCTTTCAGTAACATTGTATATTTTATATATTCTTAAACATATCCATGCCTTTAAAGCATTGGTTATTACAGTTTCATGAACATTTAAGGAACAACTTGGTTGGTATATATAGCTATATGCATTAATGTTTGTATAGAAATACAAAGATTAAATTAGTAGAATTTATAGCAGAGCCAACAGAAGGTAGCTATAGTAAGAATACACAGCCAGAAACGTGTTTACCATGCCGTTTGCTTCTGAGCTCTTAGACAAATGAGATGGACTTAGCCTCTTAAGCAATTGTGCTTATAAAACATTCACTGGTCTTTTTTAATCCTGCAAATTAGAATGAGGCAGTTCTGACTCTGGGTAAAGATAAAAAAAAATGAACCTTCTCTAGGATTGTATTTTGCTATTTCTATATTATTTCTTCATGTTAAATGCTATGGAACATCTGGGTTTCATCTTGTAGGTTAAGGTGTTTGTTTCATCCTGGCTGACAGAAGACTAGAGGTTCCTGGGTAAGAGGTAAAGGATGGCTTATTACTAACTGCAATGTCATTTACCTAATATCATTTGTTTCTAATGCTGGTTCCTCAAAACAGAGTTCCCATGCAGTGGAAAAAAGAGGACCAGGTAATATCTGAAACAGCATTGGTCATACCACAAAGGTACAACCAAAAGATTAGGAATGTTAAATCTTCTCAGATTGGTAGTAAGNGTGCCTGNTTTTTCCCTCAGAAAATGTCTCCAAGGATGCAAGAAATCTTGCTCCCTTTTCTCCTAGCAAACCCANTCACTAGCTATGGTATCTATTGCCGTGGTAGAACACCATGACCAAAAGCAAACTGGAAAGAAAAGAATTTACTTCTGCTTACAGCTTTCAGGGAACTCTTCATCACTGAGCGAAGTAACTGGAGACAGGAACCTGGAAGCAGGAACTGAGGCAGAAACTATGGAAGAACGCTGCTTACTGGTTTGCTCTTCATGGCTTGCTCAGACTGCTTTCTTAAACCACCTAAGANCACCTTCTCAGGGCTGACAGGACCCACAGGGGGTTGGAACCTCCCATATCAATTAGTAACCATGAAAATGTCCTACAAATTTGCCTATGGACAAATTCTAAGGAGACATTTTCTCAGCTGAGGTTCCTGTTTCTCAAGTGACTCTAGCTTGTGTCAAGTTGACACAACAACTAACCAACACACCTTCCAAGGGTATTCACACTAATGAGCTTCCTTGGAAAGACTGTCTCAAANCAAGACAGTTCCTCCACTCCCATGAAACCCATAGTGTTGCTTCATAGTCCACCTTTCTTTCCCTTAAGTCCATAGCACCACATCAATTTTTTTTCAGCAAAAATAAGTTATTTACAGCATAATGAGAATGATTCTTGTATCATTCTTTCTCCAGTTTGGGCACTCTTGTGTTTTGAAATCTACTTAGCTAATGGTAGAGTTCGGAAGTTTGTGCTGCTGATGNAGAAATTGCAAGCTCTATCAGGTAAATTGGAAAAAGATTTAGGAGCCAGGAGACTTGCCTTTAGCCTCTCCCTTTTCTAAAGTAGGGAGTCATAACAGATAAAGATCNTGTTTTCTGTTGTATGGTTAGATTAAAAGGGTCCACCCATGGGGTGAAGGTAAAGAGTACAAGTATAACAGCTGGGGCTTCTTCAAACTTTCCAGGAGTCACCCTTCCTCACACTTAGCTGATAGTATTGGAGCAAACTTGAAAGATAGAAAGCATCTTTATATAAATGTTAACATTAACTCATTCACTTAATTCTTTCNTATTTTTATTAATTTTCAACTACTATAACCTTAGTGTTTCCTTGTTATAACAGGCAATGTTTCTTATTTATACAAATAAGTTGTATTTGAGAAGTGTGATCTTGGANGGAAATGAACTGTCTTTTTTTTAGAGTTCCATTTGACTGTCACATCTGTAGAGAATTTTAGAATATTGTTCTCTCTTGAAGAAGAAAGAAGTCTATTAAAACAGAAATATAGAGAATTGAAGACAATGAAGATGTGTAATAGCTTAAAGATCTTCCATACACTCTAGGATACATGGTTTATGCTACCATATGACTGACAAATTACTAAATATCTCCACTGCTTATGAAAAATCTATCCAGACACTTGTTAAATATGATAAAGNAGACATTATTTAAGATGTAACACTGCAGTGAGGATTTTGCCATTGAGGAGGAAGGCTGTGTGCAACTTCAAATAGAAGGAAGATTGGGGATTCATAGCCATGGGAGAGTAATGAGTGAAAAAATCAGCAGGAGGACACTTGGGGCTAAACAGCTTTTAAAGGAGTTGTTGAAAGTGGATAGTGTTGTTCAGATATTACCTGGAGGTAGGGTTAGGGATAAGGACTAAAAGGGTTTGGATAGATGCAGTAGGTGGTCAGATATTAAGGGTGGGGGTCTCTTATCTAGGGACTGTTAGAAGATGCAAGATTTGACAGGCTATAGATGGTGACCCAATATGAAGGGTGGNGACTCTTGTTAACTTGACATACATGTTCTGGATCATTCCTCTCAACAATTTCACAAATGGATGGTGACAGCACTGCACTTATATGGCATTTTCAAAAGTAATTTCCTAACCATTATCTCACTGGCTTCTTTCAGTACATCTCTAGGCTTTGATAAGGCAAATGACTATAAAATTTTTATAAGGGAAGAAAGTCAGACACACAGAAACTTCAGAGCTTAGAGGAAAATGTCACAAATGAACTCCAGTGCCTTGGAGAAGAAATCCTAGGAATTGAAATCTTTCCTTCTGAAGGAAGGAGGGAGGATAATATGATTTGGGAAGCTACAGAAGCCTGAAAGGCTCATGAAGCTCATGAAATGTAAGAGATTCAGAAGGCCAGTTACCTAAGATTAGTAGGTGACTACCAGTGGCTAAGAGGGGTGCGGGCCTTCCTTTGGTGGGGCTGCCCGCAAGTTGGTCAGNGAGATTGTACTATACATTATAGTAGTAAATTGGCATGTGCTGGCTAACTTTACTGTGCTACTTTGCCCCTCTCTTCAGGCTCAAGCTTGTTTGTCTTAGAGTATCCTCCAAGACCCCTTGTCCAGGGATAGGCTGGCCTGGTGGCCCCACAGGAAAAAGAAAGGAGACCAGCGAAGCAGCTAAGAGTACAAACACTGCATCTTTGAGAATAGAAGGATAATAATCATTAGAGTAAAGGCACTGTACCCTTGAACACAGCTGGGATGTAAGCCATAAGCCAGGCACNTTCCCAAAGCAAGAGACTCAGCCACTATTTATCCCAAGATCTAACAACATTTGTCGTGGGAATGGCTGATTGGAAGTGTCATCTGGGAGAAGACGTTCTGCTGGGATCCTCTATATTGGTCAAGTGCTCTGGGAGACTACTCCCCAGTCTGTTTTGGTTGGGTGGTTTAAGTGTCTGATCTGATGCTCCACTGTCTTACTGCTGCTCACTGTTTCATTCTTTTACCCCTTCTCACTGTATGCTTAACGAATTCGCTCCTTCTAAACCCAAGCCACAGCTACTGCGAATCCTTCTCCATATGGAACAAAGCTCCAGGGATGCANCTCATGCCAGGGTGGGCTTTTTGGTGATGTGGTTCTTTGAGTCATACATATTTCTCTAAGTTAACTCAAAATCTCATTGGTTCACTGAGCTACAGTTGAGTAGAGTTTTTCCTTTTGCCAGTGCCCTTTCTGGGGTGAATAGACATTTGTTCCAGTCTCCCAGGAAATGTCATGCAATAGCTCATAGCCACAGACTCTCAATCTGTTTGGATGCCAATTCAGCTCCTTGGGCATCTTTCCCACTATCTATGTGATGTTGCTTGGGATTAGTTTAATGACACTTGTAACTTATAACTAGTGAATGCTGAGGTTTATCAGGATTACTTCCTATGTATAACCAATAGAGAACATATTCGAAAGTTAAGTAGATCTACTCTTCAAATTCTTAGCTTCTATCAACTGGAAGGTGAAATTATCCTTCTAATATGCATTTTTACAATGATGTCATTATATGCGCTTCTCTGCCTCCACAGGTACAAGATATTCTGATATTTAGAGGCAGCAGCTTGGACCTTGACGCAATNTGGCAAAATGCTTTGCTGCCTCCCCATGTAACAGCAGGGAACCAATCATCATCTTCCTTAAAGCTGAGGTAGGAAGTCTTTTCAGTGTTGCTTGGGAAAATTTAACTTCTGCATAATACAAACTTCAGTACTAAAACGTTAGCTGGAATCAACTTAGATGTGTNTATGTAAGTGGATGCTCCTCTAGAGTCCTGTTGCAACTTACACTTGGGATTCTGTACAGAAGACAGGAATGACAGGAGACAGGAACAACAGAATACAAAAGAGGATTCATGGTCAGTCTAGTTCATCTTTGTGCAGCTCTTGACTGCCTTGTTTTTAAGCATATACTAAGAGATGGCTGGAAGGGTGAATATTCTCACCCTTGGGAGGCTTCAGCAGTACATGACACATAGGAGCATTTTGCAGACTAATTATTGTGCTTTTAGGAGATATATACGGTTACTTCTTTCTTCTTTTCCTTCCCCTTCCTTCCTTCCTTCCTTCCTTCCTTCCTTCCTTCCTTCCTTCCTTCCTTCCTTCCTTCCTTCCTTCTTTCCTC
>LZPO01076372.1:38020-54143 GCA_001675575.1 Neotoma lepida
TCTCCAGAGAGTTGCTCGGTCCCCCGCTCTGGTTCTCTCTCAGCATCTTAGACACCTTTGCATCTGAGTCTGTTCCACAGAGACGGTGCACAGACNTCCGTTCTAGTGACTGAGGAATGAGGGCTGCCTCCTCAAATAAACAGCAAGATCTGTCGACTCACCAGGAGCCAGAGAAAGACCGCACAATGTGATCTATCTGCTTGTTCTTCATTGACTGATGACCTGACTCCCATTCTCAGGGACCTGCAAGAACCCCTTCTTCTTGCCANAGGGGTGATTTTTTTTACACCAGTTTATTTCCTCTGTAACTGCTTGCTTCTTCAGTTCTTGCTGTTAAACAAAACAAAACTCAGTGGGTAAATTATTTTTCTTATTTCACTAACAATTGAGCCACATGGAATGTACCTATTCTCACTTTTTGTTTTTTGTGAAAAAAGCGTGCTGTGTTGATATTCTATCTTAAATTGTCCACGTTTTGACCACTGCTTTCTCCTAAGTTGGAGATATTGTGACAAGTTCTTAGTGTGGCGATGTCAGTGTATGCTTTATTCCTTAAGCACATCTGTACTGTCATTGTGTGACAAACACAGGAATTTGTTGCCTAAAATTCATTACAGAACACACTGCATGCCCCTGTATATTAAAAGCAGGACATTTAAAACCCACTGTCCTCATCTTTTTCTTGATGTATCACAGAACAACCGGCTGGTGTATTAGTTACATGTCCCATTGCTGGGACAAAATAGCCTGCAAAAACAAGTGAAAGGAGGAAGGGTTTCTTCTGGCTCAGTCTGAGGGTACAGTCCATCACGGTGAGGAAGGTGTGGTGACAGCAGCGAGACAGCACTCACATTGCACCCACAGTCAGAAAGCACAAAGATGGACGGGAAAAATGCCATCGTGTTTTCTGATTCTTCTCGGCTTTGATTCAGTCTGAGCTCTAAGCCTGTATTTAGAGTGGGTATTCCCTCCTCTGAAACACATCCAGAATTGTATTGCTAGGTGATTCTAAAAATCAGACACATCGACAACGAAGGTTCATCATCATGACTGTAGTATGAAATGTTATGTTCTCACAATCTGCCTCACACTCTCGAGAGCTGGGTTGTGTTGCTGGGATTCATGGTGTATTGGGCAGCGGCTATGAAGCTGAAAACTCCTCATTTCTCTTATAACAGCATGAAAGCAGCTACAGGCTGTAGGTACATAAATGATGCTGGCCNTGCCAAAATTTGAATTTTATACAACTTTCAGGTGTTGAGACACACTAGTCTTAGTTTGATTTTTCTCAACTGTATAGAAAAGTCAAAACTAACAAGGCATGGAGATGGATACCTACAATCCCAAACCCTGGGAGGCTGAGGCCAGCCTAGGATACATAGCAAAACCCTTGCTTTATCTCAGACAAAGCAACAAAAAGGTAAAAACCGCTCCAGAAGCAGGTGGTAGGTGTCTGAACTTGACCCTGTGAGCCTCGTCTGCTGGCAATTGGCCTGGTATGGGTGTGCTGAGCTTCATTTCAACACTTANTNTGGGTGCAAGAATTCATTTCCCTCCATACCATTGCAAGCCCCCCAAATCACTAACCTCACAAGTCATCTAAGATGATACCTGTTTTTGCAGGATGGTACCCGGGTTGTAGGGAAATGCGGCGGTTACTGTGGGAAGTGCACTCCATCCTCGGGCACGGGCCTGGAGGTTCGAGTTTCATAACTAAGGTAAGTAAGTCCTCTCCCCTCCCCATCNCCCCTTTCATTTTACTCTCTAGCCTAATGATGAACAAAAGTGAGTGAATGTCCTTTGACCAGACAGGGCTACTGTCACGCACCATGAAGCTGACACAATAATAATGTTCTTGTTTATCTGTCTTTCTGTGCCTGTGGCCACCTGTCCCTCACCCTTGAACCCAAGTCCTCAGGCCTCATATATTAAGTTCTTCCATATTGCCAGTTGAAAACACTGCCTGCTGGGCCTCACCCCCAGAAGTCTTATTTCCTAGGTCTCTGGTATATCCAGAGATCTATGTTTTGAATATTGGGAATTATGATGTAGGGGGCTGAGATAAACACTGTGAGANTAAAATAATCACAGTAGCGCTGGCGTTTGTCAAGTTCCCACTGTGCTGAGCCACTTAGTGTCATCGAATCCTCACAAGGAAATCGTGAGGTAGAGCTCCTGTCTTATTTTGCAGTAGAGAAAGTTGAGGCTCACAACCATTAGTTTNCTTAAGGTCACAGTGACCTTCCCTTGCAGGCCCCAGTGACAGCTTACACCAACAGCACTGCAGTGCCACGGATTTGCCCTCACAGTGGGGCCAACAGCTCAGTGTCATCTGAGATCTTGTGATAAATTCAGATCTTAGACCCCCCATCCTATGTGTACAGAAAATCAGAATCTCTGTTCTATCACAATCCACAGAAGACTTATGCCAACAAATGCTCCCTCTGCTGGGCAAAAGACTAAACTGCTCACTTTTCATTATCCTGGTGCCTTCAGCTACATGGTGCAGTTTAACCAACCTGTGTGACTGTCTTAACACCTTTCCTGTAACTTCCAGTAGCTTGTTCAGCACCCTCCATAGCTTGTTCTTGTTCCAACACATGAGTTACTATTTGACAAATATTTAAGTGAACACCAGTATTGAAAGTATTCTTTTTATATATTTTTTTAGAACAGGCTCTGGCTTATTAACCCAAGCTAGCCTCAAACTTGGGGTCTTTGTGTCTCTGTCTCCCAAGTGCTAGGATTGCAGTTGCACACCACCACACTTGGGCAGAATTGCGATCTTAAATTAGTATTGTTTGTGTTGCAAAGGGCAAAGAAAATATGTTAACTAGCTGACATGCTCGCGTGCGGTGCCCTCCTCGGGCACAGCTGCATAGGGTTCCACGGTGTTGTCCTTCTCCATCAGTCAGCAGTGAGCTCCTCATGGTGCTTCCNCTCAGCATGTCATCTTTCCCACACCCAGGTCTTGCTGAGATCATGTCATCATTATAGCTCCTGGTTAAACCAAGTGTCGTCTGCAACCAGTCTGCAAAATAACTCTCCTCGGGCTGGAGAGATGGCTCAGTAGTTAAGAGCACTGGCTGTCTTTCCAGANGACCTGGGTTCTATTCCCAGCACCCACATGGTAGCTCCATCTGTAACTCAAGTTCCAGAAATCTGATACCTCCTTCTGGCCACTAAGGGCACCAGGCACACATATGACACACAGACATACAAGCAGGCAAAGCACCACACACACACACACACACACAAATAATAAGTAAGCAGCACCTCTGCTTACCTCTGGTGGGATCACATGGTCAGTTCTGAAGTAGAGTGTATGGTGGCCTGAGATCTTGTGCCTACCGAGAGTCAGGTGACTGACAACTTCTTTTGGAAGAGGATCACTTCTAAGAGCAAGAAGAGATTTGGCCTGGGACTGTAGCTCAGTGGTAAAACACTTTCCCAACATAAACAAGGCACAGGGTTTGACCCTTAGAACAAGTACAATGAACCAAACAATAGTGTGTGAGTTCCAGGGCAACCTGGGCTAGAGAATAACACACACACACATGGGAAAGGGGAGCGGGGGAGACTTAGGATCCAAAAAGGGGAGATGGGGTGGAAGTAGGCAAAACTCAGCAGATATACACTAGAGANCCCATTTTCATATGCATTTTATGTCTGCTTTTCTTATATATGTTATCTGTCATAAAATATGAATACATATGTACAAAATTTACATGTATAAATGTACATGTATGTAAGAAGACTAGAAAGAAATGGCCTAACATTCGAATGTTATCTCAGATGAGATTTCTAGGTGCTGAACTTCTTTCTCTTTCATTCTTTTGTAATCGTTCTGGTTTTCCTCTCTCTTTCAANCACATTCATTTACTTATGTNTGTATGTGTTGGTGCGTGCACATGCNTCNGCATGCCTGTGAATCTACAAACAACCCACAGGAGTCAGTTCTCACCTTCCAGTAAGTGCCTCTCCTTGCCATGCCAGTGCCTGCTCTCCTGTAGTGCTGGAGTTCAAACCCAGCAGGACCTCACACTACTAGACAGACACCCCACCACTGAGTGCATCCCCAGCCCACTTCTGTGTTGCTTAGAGCAAAGAAATAAGTAAAGAGATGACCAAATAAGTAAGAGTTCACTTTCTAACCTGGAGAAGACCCTAAGTGACACTTTATAACTCTGCATGTGGAAGTGCCTAGTCACCTGCTCTTGGCGTTCAGCCTTTGGCGGAGAAGGTGTGTAACTCCTGGTTTCTTTCTTTCAGGGGCTCTGAAGAGGAAGCCATTATGGAATGGATGAAGGACAGTAATTCAATACCTCCACCTTAACTTTGGGTGCATCTGTGTGTGTGTGCGGACCTGTCTGCTTGTGTGTGTGTGAACGTGTGTGTATATGTGTGTACATATGCATATATATAAATATATATAAATATATATATACAGGTTGAGCATCCCTTATCCCAAAATTTAAAGTCTGAAATGCTCCAAAGTTCTGAAACCTTTTGAGTGCCAGCATGAGATCTCAAATGGAAAATTTCATGCCATGAAACTTTGTTTCATACACAAAATTTGTTGAAGTACCATGCAAAATTACATTTTTGTCATGTATGTAAAGGTGCATAGGAAACACCAATGAGGCCCATAGCCCACATTCTTGGGCATGCATTGCTCTCTACCTGAGTACCCTACTGCTTAAAAGCTGTACTAAAATCTCCTAGTAAGCCCTAACTCCACTTAAAAGAAAGAAGCATAAATGAATACAATATTCAGATTTGAGTTCCATCCCCAAGATATCTCATTTTGTATATGAAAATATCACCAAGTCTTTGAAATGTCTGAAATACACACTGATGGTCTCAAGCATTTCAATGAGGGATACTCAACCTGTGGAATACCCTAATGATGTAAAGTTTAATATTTATGTTTGAAATTATTTATTGTGATGTAATATTTTTGTACGTAATTTTACGTACTTGACATTATATGTAGTATATGACAAAGTGACCCTTCATTATCACGGTACACTGTTGTTTACTTTTTACCTGAAAATGTGTTTTACTGTTACATTTTGAGAATTGTAATTATTTTTTTTAACAATCTAGCTGTCATCAAGGTGCTACGTGAGTTGAATAAGGGTATTTTTGGCAATTGTGGGAATGTTTCATTAGCCAATAAGTGAGTTAGCAACATCACATATTATACCAACTGCTAATTATAGTATCTATTCCGTTTCATGTGATCTCTGGGAAGAAATATGCTGCCTTGGTGCTAATATTATATGTTTTTAAAGTAATCTTCAGAATGAAAAATATAAACACAACAAAAGGGAGNAACAGATAGATAACTCATAATGGATCAAATCACTTGGTTAGAGTAAGACCAACTACTAACACTTATTTTTAGAACTGCCTCTTTTGGATAGTAGCTGGACTCATTTCTTCCTGCTGTTGTTGGTAATACGCTTTACTCTGGTCCACGGTGCCTTGGACTCCTTTCAGTCATTGGGAGGGTCCACCAATAGCTTCATTACAGAGTAACACTGGGAAAGGGAGGGTCTCCTGCTGTTTTGTCAAGATCTCCTCAAAGACACCCAAGTTTACCAGCATCAAGACAACGGATATACAGCAGGATCATGGCCTTAACACCCCTTGGCATACTCATGGCCTTCAGCACCCCTAAGCATACTCGGGAGAACTACAGAAGCAGATTCTGAGCCATGGAGATCAACCACCTTTTACGTGAAAACTTTGGCCAATGATATGACTTCCCTTCAGGCTGTGAGCCTAATACCCTGCCGGGTTTCCTGTCGTCTTCAGCGTTTGTGTAAAAAATAAACTGGCATATAAGATGCCCAAGTCTTTCTGATCTTCCACGAGTCCACCTTTTGTTACTTCTTTCAGAAATGGAAGTGCTGAAGCAGTGGTCACAAGACATTTTGCTTGAGAAAGCCTGCCCAAGCTTTCCAAGACCAAAGAGATTAGGAAAACCCTGACAGTATTCTCCAACTCCACAGAAATACCAGAGCACGGTATACTCGGTGTATGAACAAGTTGTTCTACTGTTAATATATGTGAAACATATTATAAATAAATATCGTGACCACACCCAAACCATGTATGGTTCTATTGGCTTCTGGACTCTTCATTAACATTCAAATACAAATGTCTCTAGGGTTTTTTCTCTCTATTTTTGAGATCCTAATGTATTACATCATTTCCCCCCTCCTTTTCCTCTCTCCAAACCTTCCTGTCTTAGGGTTTCTNTTGCTGTGAAGAGACACCATGACCAAGGCAACTCTCATAAAGGTAAAACATTTAATCGGGGTGACTTACAGTTTCAAAGCTTTAGTCCATTATCATCATGGTATGACATGGTGGTGTGCAGGCAGACATGGTGCTGGAGCTGAGAGTCCTACATTTTGATAGGCAGGCAACAGGAAGTAGTCTGTCTCACTGGGCATGGCTTGAGCATATGTGAACCCTCAAAGCTCGCCACCACAATGACATACTTCCTCCAACAAGGCCACACCTCCTATTAATGCCACTCCTGTTGGGAGCCATTGTTCTATTTACCAATTTATATAAGTTGCTCTATTTACCAATAAAGATTTGGGAGTAAGATATTGGGGTGAAAACCTGCTAGAACAGAGAAGTCAAGAAGCAAACAGCTGACTTCCTTTTGGCCAGAGATCCAGCAAGAAAGTGTCTCTCCAGCCATCTCAAACCAAAACACACAAAACAAAACAAAAAAAAACTGCGAATCCNTGACTCCCTCCGTACTCCTTCCTGTGGGTCTATCTATCTATCTTCCTGGCTCCCCCATCCTCTCTATGGCTAATTCCTGTCAACTAGTTGCTGGCTCCACCCTGTGATCCAAGGTTGATTTTATTAGCACATTCTTGGAGTTTCACAGTTCCATCAAATATCCCTCAACAGGCCACTTTCTTTCAAACCACCACACCTCCCATATACCCCTTCTTGCTTTCTTTCAAGTTCATGGCCTCTTTTGTCATTGATTGTTGTTACATATATAAATAGAACTTGCTCAGTCTGTATAATGTTACTTGTATATATGTTTTCAGGGCTGACCTTTTGGCATTGGACAACCAACCAAGGTTGGGATTTTGTCGTCTTTCCCCTGTCCACTTTGACATGTCTGTTGTTGTCCTTATTCAGTTCATGTTTAGGTAATCATGTTCATGAGATTTTATGGATGTAGCTTTTGACAATCTGTGGAGACACAGTCTCCCAGGCAACTCTCTGATCCTCTGGCTCTTGTTATCTTTCTATCCCTCNTCTACAATGTTCCATGAGCTTTAGGTGAGGGACTGTTTTGTAGATGTATTCATTGGGATTGGGCACCACAACTCTGCATTTTGGTTGCTTGTGATTTTCTGTAATGGCATCAATCTATTGCAAAGAGTTTCCTTGATGAGTAAGGACTTCACTTATCTTTGGGCATAAGGTCATATATTTAGAATGTAGTTAGAGATTATGTTGAATTAGTAAAGTGATGGTTGTAGGTTCTCCTCCAAGACACATGACTTCACTATCACTGGGTACTAGCCATGACTCTCCCTTGTTGAGCAGGTCTCAAGGCCAATTAGAGAGCTCTTGCTTACCACCAAGGTGTGCACACCACTACCCTTAGGTTTATTGTGCCGTGCTGGTCCTTGTTATGGTTCATAGGCATCATAGCTGGATATGAGTGCTGGTTGCTTCCCTCCTTTGGAAGCTTGCACAGTGCCTTCTGGTACCATGAAAGCTTGTCCTCAGGGAGGAAGCATTCAGGTCAGTTCCAGCTCAGGGGCCTCTGGGCCTTGTGTTTGAAGTGCATGGTGTCTTCAGCAATAGGGAATTGCTTTCCACTTCCAAGGGGCAGCCAAAGGCAATAACAATAGTTTGTAAATTTTTTGGAGTCTCTTGGACAACTCTTACCAATAATTCAAAAGGGGGCTTCTCATGTAAATGATATATGTGCATTTATACATAAACTTTTGTGTATTATATAGTGGTTATTTAGGTAGATGGTTAATAATGATTCCTTATGGCCTTTTCAGACATCCTTATTATTTTACCCTCCTCTCTCCTTCTGTATTTATCTCCCTCCCCTCCCTAATTAGATCCCCTCTTTGTTCTCATTTCCCTGATCAGATCATTTGTACCCTACTCTTCCCCTTTCTGCTCCTTCCCCATCCCTCCTATTTTGGAAATAGTCCCTTTTATACTTTCCTGGTTTCTGCAGTTGCTCCAGGATATGGTCTCATGTCTGAAATTTTGGAGCTTGGAGCCTCTGATGAGAGAGAACATGTGATGTTTGTCTTTCTGGGTCTGGGTTACCTCATTCAAGATGATCTTTTCTAGTTCCATCGATTTACCTGCAGAGGTCATGATTTTATTTTTATTTACAGCTGAATAGCATTCACTANTATAAGTACCACATTTTCGGTATCCATTTGTTGGTTGAGGACATTCAGGTAGTTTCTATTTCCTAGCTGCTCTGACTAGAGCAGCAATGGACATGGCCAAGCGAATATCTGTAGAGTAGGGTGTTGAGACCTTTGGGCACATGCAAAGAAATGATATATCCGGGTACTAATGTAGATTTGTATCTAGGTTTTTGAAAATTCTCCACCCTGATTTCCATAGTGGTTATACCAGTTTGCAATCCCAACAAAAGTGAATGAGGGTTGGTTGTCCTTTCCCCACATCCACACCAGCATTTGCTGGTAGCTCTTTTGTTGATCTTTGCCATTCTGATGGGGATAAGATAAAACCTCAAAGGTGTTTTAATTTTCATTTCCCTAATTGCTAGGGACAAAGAACTTTTTTTCTTCTCTTGAGCACTCTCTGTTCAGGTCCGAGGCCCATTTTTTTAAATGGGTCATTGTTGGTTTGGGTTTTTGTTTTGTTTTGTTTTTATTTTTGTTTTTATTCCTTATTTTTTGAGTTCTTTATATATTCTGGATATTAATCCTGTGTCAGATGTTTAGCTGGCAAAGATTCTCTTCCATTCTGTGTGCTTCCTCTCCACCCAGTTCACTGTTTCTTCCATATTTCTGTGTCCTAACTATTATGAATAGAGCAGCTATGAACATGGATGGTCATGTGTCTTTATGACAAGAAGTCCTTTGGGTGTATGCCCAGGAGAGGTAGAATTGTGTCGTACGCTAGATCTACTTTCAGTTTTCAGAGGAATGAGCACACTGATTTCCTCCAGTTGGAAACTGCGCCAATTCATACTCCTACCTACAGTATTTGAGGGTTCTCCATAACCCCATATCCTCTTCAGTACTTACTGTTGTCTTTTGTTTTCTTAACTTAGCCATTCTGAGTGGAGGTAAGATGAAATCTCAAAGTAGTTTTACTTTGCATTTCCCTGATGGCTAAAGATGGTGAATAATTTTAAAAATATTTCTGAGCCATTTGTATTTCTTCTTCTGAGAAATTTCTGTTCCGTTATATACTCCACTTTTTTTTTTTAAGAACAGTTTCATTATGTACCCCTGGCATGCCAGGAACTCAATTTGTAGACCAGGCTGGTCTCAAACTCATAGAGATACCCCCATCTCTGCCTCCTGAGTGCTGAGATCAAAGGAGTATGTCACCACACCTAGCCCCATAGCCCACTGTTTCATTGGGTTGTTTTTTTTCTTGATGTTTAGTCTTTTTCCCTTTCTTGTATTTCATAGACACTAATCTTCTGTCAGGTGTATACATGACAGATTTTTCCCATTCTGCAGGCTGCTTCTCTGGTTGATTATTCTCTGGTTGATTAAAAGTTTCCTTTGCAGTATGGGAACTTTTTTAATTTTATAAAGTCCTGCTTGATGATTGCTGTCTTATTTCCTGGGTGACTAGAGTCCTATTTAGAAAGTCTATATCCTGAAGTGTACTCCATATTCTTTCTTGTAGATATTTCAGAGTTTCAAGTCTAACATTGAGATTGCCGATCCATTTGGAAATGATTTGTGTGCAGAGAAAGAAGAATCAAGCTTCATTTTCTACACATAGATATCCAGTTTTATCAACACCATTTGTTAAAGATGATGTCTTTAATGCATATTTTTTAATCTTTGTCAAAAAGCAAGTAACTGTAGTTGCATGGACTTATATCTGGGTCCTTGGACCTATTCTACTCTGGTCCNTGTGTCTGTTTCTGTGCCAATATAATTCTGTTTTTAATACTATGGTTCTGTAGTAGAACTTGAAATAAGGTATAGTGATATTGTCAGCAGTGTTTTTATTGTTCAGTATTCTTTTGGCTATCTGGAGTCTTTTGTGCTTCCATGTGAATTTTAACATTGTTTTTGCAATTTCTGTGAATGGTTGCATTGAAATTTTGATGAGGATCACATTGAATCTGTAGGCTGCTTTTGGTAAGATGTCATTTTTCAGAGTATTAATCCTACCAATCCATGAATATGGGGGATCGTTTCATCCTCTGGTATCTTCAACTTCTTTCTTCAGTGTCTCTTAGGGAACAAGTCTTTCACTTCCTTGGTTAGATTGATTCTAAGATTATTCTTTTGAGGCTATTGTGATGGGATTGTATTCCTGGTTTCTTTCTCTTACCTTGGCACATAGGAAGACTATTGACTTATACATATTCATTGTATATCCGGCTACTTTGATGAGTGTTTTTATCAGCTATAGTTTTCTGGTGGGGTCATTGGGGTCTATCACCTGCAAATAAGGATACTTTGGCTTCTTCCCTTCCTTTTTGTATCCCTTTGGTGTTGTGGAATATTTAACTATGTAAAGATATGTTACGTTTGTTTATGCTGCAGAATATTACTTTAACTGTGTGAAGGTATGTTGCCTTTGGTTCGGCTGCCTTTGTTAATGATGTAAAGATGTGTTACATTTGTTTCACCTTGCCTGACTAAGGCACCTGATTGGTCTAATAAAAAGCTGAAAAGCCAATAGCTAGGCAGGAGAGGGATAGGTGGGGCTAGCAGGCAGAGAGAATAAGTAGGCATAGGCAGAGAAATCTAGAAGAGAAAGAGACAGAGAGAGAGAGACAGAGGCAGAGAGAGGAGTGAACAAGGGAGAAAGAGACATGCNTAGGGCCAGAAGCCAGGCAGCCACCAGCCAGCCAGCCATAAGAAGCAGTGAAAGTAAGATATATAGAAAGAAAGAAAGGTAAAAAGCCTTGAGGCAAAACATAGATGAAGAGAAACAGGTTAAGTTGTAAGAGCTAGCAAGAAATGAGCAAGATAAGACTGAGCATTCATAACTAATATTATTAAGTCTCTATGTCACTCTGCTACACTTTGGTCTCCTTCACCGTCCTTACTGCTCTGGCTAAGACTTCAAGCACTGTAATGAAGAGGAATGGAGAGAGTAGACATCCTTCTGCTGTTCATAGTTGTAGTGGAAATCCTTTGAGTTTTCTCCATGTAGCATGGTGTTGGCTGTGGGCTTGTTGTATATTACCTTTATTCTGTTGAGATTTGTTCCCTGCATTCCTAGAGTCTCAAGACTTTTATCGTGAAGAGACAGTATATTTTGTCAAATGTCTNTTCTGCATCTAATGAGATGATTTTGTGTTTTCTGTCATTGAGTCTATATGATAGATTGCATTTATTGATTTATGTATGTTGAAACACCCTTGCATCTCTAGAGTGAAGCCAACTTGATCTTGGCAAATTCTCTTGTTAGTATCATCTTGAATCCAGCTTGCAAGTACTTTATTAAGAATGTTTGTTTCTGTCCATCGAGGAGATTGATGTACAATTCTCTTTTGTTATTATTGGGTCTTTGTCTGGTTTTGGTATCAGAGTAATACTGGCTTCATAAGAAGGTATGGGAGGAGCCTCTTCCTTTCCGTCTTGTGGAATAACCTGAGGGGTATTAGTGCTAGTTTTTTCCAGAGTCTGGTAGAATTTTGTGCTGAGTCCATCTGGCCTTGGGCTTATTTCAATTGGAGGCTTTTAATTGCTGCTTCTATCTCATTGGCTATCATGTGTCTGTTTAAATTATTTACTTCATCTTGATTTGGCATTAGTAGGTCATATACATCTATGTGGTGGTTTGAAAGAAAATGGCCTCCAAAGGGAGTGGCACTCTTGAGAGGTGTGGCCTTGTTGGAGGAAGTGTGTCACTGTGGGGGTGGGCTTTGAGGTCTTTCTCAAGCTTTACTCAGTGTGACAGTCAGTTGACTTCCTATTGCCTGCAAGATGTAGCACTCTCAGCTCCAGCACTACATCTGCCTGCATGCTGCCATGCTCCCCTTCATGGTGATAATGGACTGAACCTCTGAAACTGTAAGTCAGCCTCCCCAATTAAATGTTTTCTTAATAAGAGTTGCCATGGTCATGGTGTCTCTTCACAGCAATAAAATCCCAAACTAAGATAATCTAGAAATTCATCCATTTCTTTTAGGTTTTCTGATTTAATGGAATATAGATTTCTTTTAAGTATGTCTTTATGATTCTCTGAGTTTCCTTAGCATCTGTCATCATATCTCCCTTTTCAACTCAAATTTTATTAATTTAGGTCTTTTCTCTTTTTTTGGTTAATTTAGGTAAAGGTTTATAATCTTGTTAATCTTTTCCAAGAACCAAGTCTCCTTTTCATTGACTCTTTGTATTGTTTTTCATTTGTTTGTTCCTAATTTCACCCCTGATTTGATTATCTCTTCTCATCTACTGTTTTGGGGTGTTGTTTTCTTGTTTGTCCAAGATCTTCAGGTTTATCAATAAGTTTTAATTTGAGATTGCCCATATTTTTTGATGTAGGCACTTAGTAATACAAACTTTCCTCTTAGGACTGCCGTCCTTGTGTCCCATAGGATTTGGTATGCTGTGTTTTCATTTGCATTCGATTTTAGGCTTTTTAATTTTTTTCTTTCTTGATTTTTCTCCATGCCCCAATTATCTTTCAGTGGTGTTTAGTTTCCATGAGTCTGTGTCTATAGTTTGCATTGTTGTTGATACCCCACTGTATTCTATCCTGGTCAGATAGTTGCAGGATGTTATTTCAATTTTCCTATATTTGTTGAGACTTGCTTTTTGTCTTAATAGGTGGTCAATTTTGGAGGAAGTTCCATAAGTTTCTGAGAAGAGTGTATATACTTTAGTGTTTTGGTGAGATGTGCTATAGGTATCTATTAGGTTCATTTGATTTAGACTGATATTTAACTCCATGCTTTTGTGTGTGTGTGTGTTAGTTTTTTTTCCAGATGCAAGTGGGGTACTGAAGTCACTCACTATCACTATGTTGGGGTTAACCAGTAGTTATGGACTAAATAGTATTTCTTTTATGAAATTGGGTTTAGTGCATATACGTTTAGAATTCTAATATCCTATTGATGGATTTTTCCTTTAAGGAGTGTAAAGAGACCCTCTTTGTTCTTCTGACTAGTCTTGATTTGAAGTCTATTTTGTCGGATACTGAGTAGCCACACCTGCTTGTTTCATAGTTCCATTTGCTTTGAGCATCTTTTTCTATCCTGTTACCCTCAGGTGGTGTCAGTTGTTGATGGTGAGGTGTGTTTCTTAGAGACTTCAAACAGAGAGCTCTTGCTTTCTAATCCTATCTGTTCTCGTGTCTCTTGAGGACTTGAGACCACTGATATCGAGTTATTATAAAACAATATACATTAACTCCTGGGTTTTGTTGTTTTGTGGTATTTTCTTAGGCTTTTTTTTAAATTAACTATCCTAAAATTGTTTGTTTATCCCCTGTGACCTCTTTGGTGTGTTTATCCTTGTTTTCANACTAAAGTATTCCTCCCAGCATCCTACATAGAGCTGGCTAAGGGGTCATAATTCTTTCATCTGCTTTTATCAGGGAAAGTTTCTATTTTTCTTTCCATTTTAGTAGATAGTTTCGCTGGGCATGCTATTTTGGGTTGACAATTGTCTTTCAGAACTTGGAATGTGTCTTTNCAGGCTTTTCTGGCTTTCAAAGCTCTTGTCAAATAACCAGGTTCCATTCAAATGTGCCTGTCTTTGTAAATGACTTGATCTTTCCCTCTTGCAGCTCTTAATTCCCCTTACATTGTCTGTATGTTTCTAATGTTTTATTTACAATATGTCATGGGGAGTTTCTTTTCTAGTCCCCTCTCTTTAGAATTCTATGTGCCTTTTGTACTTGATGGGCCTATTTTTCTCTAAGTTTAGGAAATTTTTTCTATGATTTTGGAAATGCTCTCTATGCCTTCGTTCTGCCGTCCTTCTCCCACAATCCAAAAATCGCATCTTCTGATGATGTTCCAGATTTATTGTTCAATTTGGTCTTTACTGAGTACTGCAGTCCTGTTGCCATGTCTTCCATCTCGGAGCCTGTGCTTTCTCTTCCATTAGCAAGGCTTTCCTCTGAGCTTTTTATTTGGCTTGTTGAATTGTTTTCATTTCCAGAATCATATCAGTTTGAATTTTCTTCAGCAATCCTATCTCTATTTCCACGTCTTGGATGAACTTCCTCATTTCAGTCATGTTCTCCTGGAGAATAGTCCTATCTTCTTTGCCTTGTTTGAATATACTTTTAATCATTCTTTTGAATTCTTTGGTACCTCAAAGTTGTTTTCATCAGGTGACATTACAGGGTTANTGACACATTTTTTTTTCATGTTATTTCTATTTCTTTACTAGGACTGAACATATCTGGAGTTAGATGGTTGATTGAGTTTTTCTTTCTTTTTTTTTTTTGTTTTTAAGATTGTAGTTACTTTTTTCTTTCTCTCTCAATGGTGGCNTTGTCAGTGTTCGATGGAGGACTTAGTTAAGTCCTTTCCCTCTGTGGTTTTTAGGACTGGAGGTTCTATCTTCAGTCATCTCTGAGGGTCAGGTATTATTTTGTGTCAGCTAAAGCCTCCTACCTGGGTCTACAGCTTTCCCTTTGAGTTATGACACTATCCACACACCTGAGGGCCTTCCCCAGGGTCAGATCTGATCCCCTTCCTGGTTCCTCAGCCCCTCCCCTTGANGCATTCCACAGCTTGTTTTGAAGCCACTGAGGAATGTAGACCTCCCCAAGCACCCACAGACCTTAGCAGAGTTCAGAGTTGCTCCGCCTCCCAGGCCCTTGGCCACCACTGNGCTGGAGCTGCAGGAAGATGTGGAACTTGACGAGTGCTTCCCACCATGTTTTTTGAGACAAGATCTCTTACTGGCCTGGGAATGTCCANTTAGGCTCACTATCGAATGAGTTCCAAGAATCTGCCTCCACAGCACTGAGATTACAAGCGCACACCACCATCCCCAGTGTTTAAGTTTAGGTTCTGAGGCTCAGGCACAGGTCTTCATGTTTGTATAGCGAGCACTTGACTGACTGAGCTATCGCTCCAGTGGCAGAGATACCGGCTTTACATACCTCTACAACTGAAAAAGAATCTGCTGCCATGCTCAGTAAGTATGGAAAACACCTGTCACCAACAGAAGGTGAGCAAGGGCCTATTCAACTCACTCTTACGCCAAGTCCAAGCCCTCGTACTGTTGAACTGTTACTTGATTCTATGTCTTCTGCCCAGAGTGATGACAATCCTTAGAGATCCTAAGCCCCCAACAACCAGGCTGCTTCTTTGGGATATGTCTTTCAATATAAAAATACCTCTGAACCATAATCCTAGTCTTCTCATGAAAAGTTTATTTCCAGTTTGGGTTTCTTGGGGTTTTTGTTATTGTTGTTTTCTGTTTTACCAATTATGAATTTCCCCTGGAAATCTGAAAGCCATCCTTGCTGTGCCCTGGGCACATATTTTATCTCCCTGGTGGGTGATCCAGTTAGTTTTACATCATTCATCATAAAGACATCTCATGAGAACAAAAAGGACCCATCATTCAAAGGTCAAATAAGAGAGCTGTCCCCATTACAATGCAAAAGAAAGAAAATGTAATTCAAATAGAAGTGTCCACCTTTCTATGTAACTTATATGGGGTGACTTTGCTTGAACTTAGTATCAAATGCCCTTCAGATTGTTGACATGGTATCATTTTGCTTGAGCAAGGGGCTCACGTATAAGAAATCTAATTAATAATTCATTTAGTCCATTTATAAGTCGAAGGGCCTAATTCCTCCTTAAGCCTTTCAGTTCAGCTTGCTAATATTATTTTACTGATTGATCAGCTTAGTTTCTAGAAGTTTCTTTAAAATGAACTCAATGAGAGAG
>LZPO01076372.1:54283-65968 GCA_001675575.1 Neotoma lepida
ATCTCATAATTTAGTTCAATATATTCAAGGCAATAGTCATATGTTCCACGGACTTTATTTCTATCTAGTCCATTAATAATGTGACATGGCAAGCAAACTTTCTGAATACTATATGATTCTTTTAAATACAAAATATAAGTGATATAATTAATGAGTTCTTTTTAAACATTCCAAAATGGGAATGTAACCTAACTTAGGATGAGATTTTTCTTGTTTGCTTTTGGTATTCTTTGTTTTGAAATAGTCTTGTTATGTAACCCTGGCTTATCCTGACTTTGCAGTGATCCTCCTGCCTCTGCTCCCTGAATGCTGAGATTATGAGTATGCACCACCACATCCATCCACTTAGTACGAATTTTATGTAAAATCGCATGCCTAAATCAAATACTCCACGGTATACTTTTAAAAAGTTGTCACTGAATTTAAATGTTTTAAATCATGACATTTATGTAAAGTATTAAATGTTCACATTTTTTTAAAATACAAAAAGTCTTAATACATTGATTCTTATCTCTTTAAGCATTTTTCACCTTAAATTTATCTCCTCATGAATAAAAATAATATGTTTTTCAATAGCTGCTGTAAACCCAGAGATGCTTCCTGGGCATAAGATATGGAGCATCAGGCTACCAGTGCTTCTGTTTATTCTACTGGAGAAACTATTAAGTGATCCCACACAAAGTTGACAGAAGCTGTTGTGAGGTCTTTCCTATTGCTATGCTAAATCTAGTGGCTCATAACACAGCTTCATTATCTTGGTGTTCTGGATGTCAAAGACTCCTTTATCTTTTCCAGTTTCTAGTAGACTTTTGCTTAAGGTTCTTTCTTCATCTTTGAAATCAGAAGTGTCACGCCTTCAAATCTGTTTCTTCTCTCACCCACTTGTGATTTTGACCTACTTGCTTCCTTCCTATATGAACTCTTATGATCACACTGAACCTCCCAGATGAGCCAGGAAAATGTCTCCATCTCAAGATGCTTCNTTNAGTCATATCTGCAAAGTCTCCCTTTACAGTGGAAGATAACACAGAAGCTTCAAAGACTGAGACATAAGTATCTTTTAAGGGTCATTATTTTGTTCAACACTCCTTCTCCAAACACATAAGAACTATATACATTGGTCTGATACTGCCATGATTGTCCAATTTCCCAGTGGGCTACTCTGAGCTTGATCATTAATTCAATGATCAAGTGTAGGCTATAGATTCATAGCCCATGTTCATAGTGTCAGAGTCCACACTGTATTATTCAGGGCTCTCTGGAGGAACAGAACTGATAGAACACACACACACACACACATTTATTAGAGTGACTTACAGGCCATGGTCCAGCTAGTCTAACAATGGCTGTCTACCGATGGGAAGTACAAGAATCCACTCCAGTTGTTTAGTCCA
The DNA here is from genome assembly GCA_001675575.1 of Neotoma lepida. Lineage (NCBI taxonomy): Eukaryota > Metazoa > Chordata > Mammalia > Rodentia > Cricetidae > Neotoma > Neotoma lepida. The sequence goes on from LZPO01076372.1 coordinate 55,678, forward strand.
TGAGGCTGGATGTCTCAACTGGTCTTCGTATAAGTCAGAATCTCAAAGGCATAGACTCTAATACCAGTGAAGGAAGAGTGAGGGCAAGCAGGCAGAGCCACACTTCCTCCCTCCCTGTTTTTTATATAGGCTGCTTTCTGAGGGTGTGGTCCAGAATTAAGGTAGATCTTCCCACTTAAAATAATTCAACCAAAAAAAAAAAATCACAGGTATACCCAGCCTCCTTATTTTTAGTTAATTCCAGGTGTAATCAAGTTAACAGCTAAAAATAACCATCACACACACTGCTTTATTCTTCTGTCTGCATTCCACAGTTTGCTGCAATGTGATTGTCTGATAGGATTTTGCATGTGCTTCTTAAATATAATTATCTTCCTGCCTATGTCCAGAGATTGTGTTTGTTTCATCATGGTATCTTTCTCTCTTTCTTTCCTTCTTCCTTCCTTGTTTGTTTGTTTGTTTTTGAGGAAGGATTTCTTTGTGTAACAGCCCTGGCTGTCCTGAAACTAGCTCTGTAGACCAGGCTGACCTCAAACTCACAGAAATGCACCTGCCTCTGCCTACCAAGTGCTGGGATTAAAGGCATACACCACCACTGCCTGNCTGACATTTTTCTTTCTTAATATAATTTTATTGGTTCTTTAAGAATTTTATACATGTATACAATGTATTTTCATAATATTCACCTCCCCCAACTCTTCTCCCTAATTCCTCCCAACTTCATATCATTTTTTTAAAACTATTGAGGCCAACTTGTTCTGTCCATATGTGCATGGGTATGGGGCCTTCTATTTGAATATAGTCAACCTACTATGAGCCATAACCTAAAGAAAACTGACTTACCCTCTGAAGGACTCTAGCAGGCCTGAGCATGGCAAACACAGACCTGAACATGGTGAACATGATGCCAACAGGTTTTGCCTTTTACCCTTTTCCACCTTGCTAAACCATTAGATTACATTCTTAAAGCTAGCCACCAAGGTCTATTCCCTTATTTGGCCACTGACTCATTCATAAGACTGATCACCAACGTCCAACTATTAAAACCTCAAGGTTCAGTAATCAAAATTCATTTTTTTTGACTAACCTAATTAAAGTACCCAATCAGAATTTACCAACATTATAATTAGACCATAGAAAGGGAGGTCATTCTAACATAGACCTCCCCCTTTTCTCTCTTAAAATTAACACTTGCAAAGCTATTTGCTGCTGTTTCTGCAATTCATATTCAGCCACCTTGTCTCTTTGCCTTAGTTAATAAGGGATTTCTTTGCATTTGGTTTTGTTGGGTCCTGGAATTTCGCAAATAACAGAGAGCAGACCACTGAAGTCTATTAACCAGAAGCAACTTTATTAAAAAACAAAACAAATCACCACAGGGAACAAAACTTCTAAATAGTTAGGGCCACAGAGAGTTATTTGGCTCTGTGACCCTATAAGGGGTTACAAGCATCATTTTATAGCCAAAGGTTATATACAGGGCAGAGAGTACATATCAGGATTTACAGCTTCTCATAAGTGCATTTTTAGTGTTAGGATCACAACCCCTGTGGAGTGCACTCTAGGTGTCATGATTTACAACCTCTGATTATAGGGTGTTAGTTATTCAAGATGTTTACATAGCCTGGGTCTGTTCTAACTGCTTTCCTGTATCTGGAGAATGTAAGGCGAAGGGTCAGGTAGCTTGTTTTAAGGCCATTATCAGGCTACAATTTTTCATATCCTGGGCTCTTTAGTTTGTGCTTGGAAATTGAAATTTGGGTGTGGTCTGTGCCTAATCCAGGGTCCAGAGGGGAGCACACTGTACATGAGTCTCTTCACCCTCACTCAAAAGCCATCAACTGTCAATAGATGCTGGGCTAGTGTTGGGGGATCACAAGTCCCCACCCCTCCATATTGGAATGTTGACTGGGTTAATCTTACGCNGGTCTTGTGCAGGCAGCCACAGATGCTGTGAGTCCATCAGTGGAGTATTTATGTCATGTACAGAAAACGTTGTTTCACTCCAGTCTGTCCCAAGTTCTGACTCAATTTTTCTGCCCCTTCTTTCATGATGTTCCTTGAGCCATGGGACCAGGAGGTGTGATATAAATATTCCATTTATGGTAAGCTGCCACAGACACTTATTCTCTGTACTTTGACCAGTTGTGACTTTCTGTGTCTATTGACTTACACTATACAAAAAAGATTTTCTGATGAGGGCTGAAAGCTGCACTAATCTATGGGTATAAGCATGTGCATTTCAAGGTCAGTTTGATACTGTGTCCATTTTGTGAAATAATGGTAGGTTCATGCCTGGGTCCTCTGAGCTCTCCAGCCATGGATTCTTCATCAGATTTGTAGTACCCATAAAACATGTATTTCCTCCTATGGAGCAGGTCTTGAATCTAATCAGAAAGTGCTTGGCTATTCCAATAACATCCATGCCACTATTACACCCATAGGCTTATCTTACCAGGTCAGTTGTTATTGTAGCTCAAAGTGTCACAGCTGAATAAGACTGCTGATGGCTTTTCTCCTCCAGAAACCTGCATTGCACCTTCTAGTACTGTGAAATCTAGCCAGTAAGGAACATAGCTGAGAAAAGGCAGAGTAATAGGGAGGGAGGTTTAAGTGAGGTGAGAAATGGAAGGTTAGGGCAAAGGAGGGGTGGGAAATAACTAGCAGTAAAGATGTTTAAGGAAGCCATATGGAAACCTACTATTGTATAGGCTTCACATACACACACACACACACACACACACACACACACACACACACACACGTGTAATTAGAGTTACCTTATACAAGGAATAATTCTCCTTCCATCCATAGGCTGCCAAACAAAAAACCCAGTAAGATACTTCCCCTTGAGTCATGAGTGTACTGGAGCTGCCCAAAATAATACAAAATATTGCTATTAATCTTGGTTACTCCCTAGAACTTGATAGTAAGGCTCTGTTGCTGAAGGCACCACACACTTTAGTTACAGAACTTGGACAAATTAAGCTNGTACTGGGTCTAGAAACTTTTGAACTTTATAGAATTTTACATTCTCCCATATACTTTCCAGGGCATAGAATTCTTAAGGATATTAAGGGATGGCCCAGTGTATGCTGTGTGTCTTTTTGTGATTATCTGTCTGGCTGTCAAAGCTTGGAGAGCCTTTTAGGACATGAGCAGTTACTAAGTACAGAAACTCCCATGTATATATGTGGTAGCAGAACCTTCATGATTCTGGGTGACCTGAGAAACACCCATCACTTACTTCTTAGCTTCATAACAGCAGGTGCACATCTTGAAGTCTACTGGGCCCCATTATAAGCAAAGCAAACCATGGGGGTTTCTTGGACATACTCAGGATTACTAGGGAAGGGGCCTGAGAATCACCCTTTACTGACAGGCTCCCTCAGAAACCTCATGCACACCCCAGAGGCCCACCTTTCATGGTGTCTTCATTCCTATNCTAGTGAGCTGGGCAGTATGAGCTCCTTTACCCTGTCACTTTGTTATTCTGTTTTTACTTACAGTGAATATATAGTCAGCTTTCATGGGCTCTAGAATGAAATGATGTGGCTTGTGATAGTTCTACTCCTTAGCTGTGGAGTCTTGGATATGACTCTTACACTTCTTCAGAGAGATAGGATGTACATGTGTCAATGTCTGTCTTTCCTATCTATCTATAGATGGTAGATATAGATAAAGATGGTATATAGACATAGGTCTGATATATGTTTATATCAGGCCATACGGTTACTTCAAGGATCAGTATACTAATATATTTAAAGCATTTAGAAGATAGCCTGGCATGCAGTAACTTCTCAGTATGACTTTACTCCTTGGCTATTAGCAAATAAATGAATTAAGAAATGAAGTCTACATATCACCCTTGTTTGATTGTGAGAAGATTATCGTTTGGACACTCTTGGCTCCAACTTTAACTTCAACACAGGAGCCCAGAGTTGAAAAAAAAAACAACAACTGGATTTTCCTGACTGTATCCTTCTTAGATTCTATTTGCTCATACAATAGTGTAATTCTTTCTTGATGTTTTCTAAGAACATGAATGAAAGTTGTACATTGAGGATGTTAGGCTTAGAAAGATCTAAAAGGGCACATAGAGCAAGGAAAATAGGAACTGTACCATAGGACTAATTGGAACTATATTTATGGGCCATGTCTCAGCCCATGTGAAATGTTATAACAAATAAATACCATAGACTGGGTGGTTATAAATTACAGAAATGTAGTCCTTAGTTCTAGAGATTGGGAAGCTGGGGATCAAGATACCANAAGATTCTCCTCATTTTAACTCCATACCACAGAAGGATAAGGGGTCTCTCTTCCTTTTATATGGTCATTAATACTATTCACAAGGGCTCTGCCACCAAGGCCTAATTACTTCCTGAGAATCCTAACTCCTAACAGCACCTCTTTGGGNGTAAAGATCTCTATACACAATTTGGCAGCAGCAGCAACACAAACATTCTGACTGCAGCTGTCCTGGTTAACCTTAATTGTCATCCTGACACAGCCCCTAGAGTCACTTGAGAGGAGAAACCTCATTTTAGTGATTGCCTAGACCAGGTTGGTGTGTGCACACGGCTGTGATGATCAGCTGATCACACTGTTGCTTTAGCTGACCATCCCTCCTTCCATGAAGACTTCCAACTGCCAGACCCAACTGTCATGTCAGTCATTCCCCTCCCCTTCTGTCATTGCAATAGACAATTGTCATAGNGCAACTCAGACACNTATATGTAACCAACACAAAAATACAACTCATCTTAAGGGGGATAAGAAAGAGTTTATTCTGGAGTCAATTATGTGTGACATGGCCTAGGAACATAGATTTAGGTTACCCCAAATTCTGTGTTACAAGGTAGAAGCTGTTTCATCAAGTTTTTATAGTAACAAGGAAAGTCAGAAATCAATATGCTTCTCAAACACGTTGGTGGATACAGTAAGTGGGCAGTTACAACAAACTTGAGAAACCTCCNCTGTAGGCCTCAGATGCTGCCTAATGCCTTTTGGTTTATAGTAACCATAATTTTGTTAAGACATTCCATGAGGTTTTGATCTGTTAGTCATAGAATGTCAGGCAGGTCCGACACAGAGGTGGGCAAGGGACAGCTATTCCAAGGCCCAAAGGTAAATTGTAAGCTCCGGACNNTGACCATTCCCACCTCCACATCACTGAAACTGTAATGAGTCATTCAACATTTGCAAACACAGCTTCTTTCCAGGAGAGGGACAGACACAGCTCTAAGTATGCGGGACATTGTTCGTGTATCTCAATACTATTGAGTCTCCCTCTATGGAGATCCTGACAATGACCCATACAATGTATGACAGACCAGGGTTTATTCCAGAGGATGCCAGGCATCCCAACCCAAAATTCTAAAGACTTTACTAAACTCATATGAAATCCTCATGACACCTTTCAGCCAGACCTGTTACTTTTATTCCCTTTTTAAAGATGAGGGAATTGAGCTGACTCATACCCACTGTCTACTCGGTCAGAATAAGTGAACTCCAAACTCCAAAATCACTGTGTCTACAACAAATCTGAGGAGCAGCGTGGAGCTGGAGCCAGAGCCCGAGTCCTGGCACACTGGTCTTCACACTAGCAGCCTCCTAGCAGGAAGCAGAGCAGGAAGAGAACCTTGTACTTTGTGTGATCTCATGGAAGAAGAGAGAATTGGTCCTTGTAGAATGGATCCTGTTCCTCTAGACTGTTCTGCAGTGGAAACTAACAGTTAAAAGCCATAGGCTCCGCAGGACTAAAGGTAAAGTAATTTTCTAGTTAGTTAGCTAGAACTGCCTCCTACTCACTTGCTCTTCCTGACCCACTTTTAATACAATTTGGAAGTCATTAGAAATGCCTTCCTGGTGTNCTTCCAGGCTACTTTTTGGTACAGAAAAGTCTAGCAAAAAGTGCAGGCTCATTCGCACCCCTTAGTGATGGGAGGGAAATAATATTTCTTGTCCAAGGAAAGAGCCAAGCTCTTCACTCAGCAGTCATCTGAGGTGAAGAACCCTGTGGCTGGTAAGTAGCCCTGTGTTGTCTTTCTGAGGTGAGGGTTGTTTTCTGTCTCCCCCATAGGTATTATTCAACTTAGGAAGTACAGTGTTAAAGCAATTGCTTGGCTGGTTTAGGCTAACCCAGGGGTTAGCAAATCCATGCTTCTTGTACAATTTACAAAATATTTTCTTTGTAGTTGTCCTTGAAGCCCAAGTGGGACTAATGGCTTTAACTACCACCCAACGTGTTCCAAAGTGATTTCCACACCAGGAAGCTATTGTCAGCTTCCCCAAACACTTAATTGGTACAGGACGTGAGCCATTCTAAAATACACACTTCTGGGCTTGCCTCAATCATGGCTCCAAGAGGGGCTGGTTCCCAGTACGCATTTCCATTTCTGCCTCTTTGTTTTGTGTGCCCTTAATCATCTTATGGCTTCATTTTTCTGTGGACTCAACGGTTTCCTTGGTAATGAAAACACATTACAATCACCCTTGGTGCCCAAGAAATGGAGTTGGCTTTGTTGTCACAAGACTAAGTTGCCATAAAATCATAGAGAACCCGTTGTCAAGCACAGTCTTTGTCAGTGTGTGTGTGGCTATGTGGGAGTGTGGGTGTATGTAGATTGGGATGTATGGGTGGGTGTGGTTATGTAGGAGGAAGTGTGAGAGGAAGGGGTGGGGACTGTCTCTTATACACATCTAGATGTGTATAAGAGACAGGTATTGAAGAGGAGGCATAAAAGTGCAGCCTTGAACAGCTAAACAAGGTTTTTACTTTTAGCCCTCAGTTTCCCCATCTGTCAGATCAGTTCAGTGTAGACAAGAGTGAGTCAAGGGTTAATTGAACAATATACACTTCATTAGAACAGAGACTGGCATACAGGACAGGAAATAAATAATTTTTATTTACTTTTCTCTTCCTCTCATTTTTGCCATCATCTTCATCGTCTTTGAGGAAAGTTCCCTTCTCAGAAATGATGCAAACCCAATAAGTTTAAGCACATAGAAAATTTAAAAATCACATATGAAAGGAAGAAAACATCCAGAACTGAGTGCAAAGATAAATTATAAAGTAGGAGAAAAGTGTTTTCCACACATTTGCCATATGTCAGACAAAGAAGAGCTACCTGTTTTTCCCTAGTCTGTCTTTTAACTTTAAAAAAAAAATTCCTGACATTACAGAACTAAACTGAAATGAATGAATATTCTACTCTTACATTTTCAAGACAAAAAAAAAATTCATGAACCAAAAAACGGGGAGAGACAAGAAGCTTATAAAATTAAATATGGGTATCTCAGCATAACTGCTGAAGAGAAAGGAATTAAAATGCTTTAATTAAAAAATCATGAGTGGATGATAAAGTGTGTAGAAACTGAAAATTTACAAACTATTTAAAACCTGGAATCACAAACTGTTCAGAAACTCCCAGATAGATCATGGGTGGTGGTGAACAGCAGAAAGGGATTATGGATCTTCTCTCCCTAATTTAGGGTTGAACNGTTTAAAGGAANAGAGGGAATCTGATAGGCTCACCACNTTGGGTAAATATGGCTGTCCAGGGTCAGCCTTGAACTTACCAGGTGGGTCTGCTGGCAGAAGAAGGAACTGGTCAGGCTAGTATCCGGGCAATGAGGAAGAGGCCAGAAATTCACCATCTTTATTATCTCTCTGTGGCCCTTCTCCATCTCTCTGTCTACCAGGGCTCTGTCTATTCCTCTCCCTCAGAAAGAAAGAGAAAAAAAGGAACCATAAGAAAAGAGAGATCTTCTAGCAATAAGAAAGGACTGCACCTGAGGAATGACACTCAGAATTGTCACCCAGCATCCAAATGCACACAAATAGACATGTACATGCACCCACATGTGCCTATGTCTTCATTCACACAAACACACACCAGTAAGTGCTCTCTGAAGGAAAAGAAACTGAGTAGTCAAAATACAGGATAAAGATAGAAGAAGAACAAGGAGAGAAAGAAATGGAAGAAAAATGATGAGAAGACAGGAATGGGCAGTTCTCAAAACATTTCAAATAAGTGACAAGCAAATGAGAAATGCTCAGTTTATTTTCTGATGAATGATATATAAAGTATCAATGAAAACATTTCATTAATCAAAAGATGAAACGTTGTTACTGCTCAATATTTGATAGTGTTCTCTGCAATGCATTCATTTTTATTTTTACTTTTCATAGTTTCTTTCTTTACAATACTTTTAAGAAAGTAGCATTGACCGAGGTATAAATTGGTGAATCATCTGGAGGTTAGTTTGGGAATTCTTACAACCCCAAAGTCTCTTTTTTTTCAATGTTTAATTTTATTTTAAACATTAAAGATATTTTCAAGTTCACANTTTATTACTATAGGAAGAATATTATAATAGATTGGCTATTTTGCAATGCCATTTAAGAATTTTCAAAGATACGCGGTATTCTAATACTCCATAAAATTAAAAAGGCCCTTAATTTAGTATTTTTGATTCCATTACTATTATATATATATATCTATGAAAATAAAATAATGAGTTGCTAAGTGCTAAAATATTTACATGAATGACTGACAGTTTACTGACTGACAGTGAGAATTTTTTAAAGTTAGGGAATTTCCTTATGTAGAAGTCAATGAGCCAAATCAACTTCTAGTTCTGAAGAACTGATCAGTTTGTAGTGGGAATGATTTTGCCACAGCTTCATAGTGACCATAGCACAGTTGGGTTTCTCTGTTGCCCATCCAAATGGTCATTGTTTGAAATGCCTTGTGAAATAAGAAGCTTGCAAGACACTTGTGACTTCTTGTTCTTCCCATGTACACCATGCTGTCTTTTCTTGGGAAAATTGACAATTCATGCTGGATGTCTTTTGCTGTGTTTAATCATCCCATCCTTTCTTCATTCCCTCCCCAATTTGTACTCCCTATTCTTTTTAAGATTTTTTTTTACATGTATGTGTGANAACCCTAAAGTCTTAANTGTTGTGGAATATTAATTTAAGATAGCTACGGAGTGGCAACTGCCAATTAGGACAGCAGTTGCTTAAGGGACAGCTACTGAATTTAATGAAAAACATTTGTCATACCAACATGGACCATATTTCCATGGGGCCTGAGAAAGCTTTGGAAAAAAAGAAAAGAGGATAGGACTCCTTTAAGGGTTTCTACAGGACAGTGAGCCCTTGAGCAACCAATACACTAAGTAGGAACAAAAAATTATGGAAAAATCCTGCCAAAGTGCAAGCATCAAGATTCTAGAGCTCTAGGAGGGTTGAATACAGTTCTTGGTCACCTACCTCTGACTAGCCATGAGCTTTAGGCTTGGTTTTCATGACTGGAGATGCNNGGGGAGCCAGTCACCAAGGCCACAGCCAGAAGTCCTAGNCTGTGCCACTTGGCAGTTTAAAGTTTGCTCATAAGGTCAAAAAAGGCTGAAAGATAAGCAATGAAAGAGGTCCAGATGGAAAAACCTCTAAACAGGTTCCAGTGTGTTTTACAACGTGGGTAGGCTTAAGAAAGAAAGAAACAGAGTGTGCACAATCATAGAAAGAAATAGTTTAAAAATAATAAAGTTTTTAAAGAGAGAAGTAAAATTATAAAAAAGAATAAGCCACATAGAGATGGAAAATACAGAGAGAATCTGGATCGAATATGTTATTGTGTTGATTTTGAATTTTTGATTGCTGATGGGCAAGAGACAGCAGCTGGGAGACATGGGATTGTGAGCAGGACTGCAGGATTGAGNCAACNTAGATACTTTAGGGCTATCTCAACTTTAAATAGAAGTCAAAAAAATATATTTGTCAAATGGAAATCAAAATGCTTNGGAGAAGAAGTTTTGCTTTTGTTTCCANAGGAGATGAGAGGCTTTGGATTCCTTCAGGAATGATATTGATCAGGTTTGATCAGGGGAGACCTCTTGAATCTTNGCAGGTGATATCTGTCAACAAAGGTTACTGCTGATCTTTCCAGGACTTGGTTATTATCTCAAAATTTTCTCAGGAATCCTTACAGATGCTTTGTCTGCAGACAACAGGAAGCAGTCTAGAGAAAATGACACCCACCTTCCCAATAAATAGTGTGGGTGTGTGTTGGTTATTTGGTGGGTTATAGATACTTGTTATCATTTAGGGGAATATAGGAATATAGGCTAAAAAGACAACTATTAATCTCAGATATTTTTCATTGGCATGGATTTTGGAATATTGATACAATTTGAAAGCTAATTTTGTTACACTGTGTATATGTTTCTACTCTTGTTTGGGGTATTGTGCTTATGCAGCTCATTTAAAAATGCAATG
>LZPO01076373.1:10253-31745 GCA_001675575.1 Neotoma lepida
CCCCACTGCTGCACTGAGCTGCATCTCCAGCCCCCACTGCTGCACTGAGCTGCATCTCCAGCCCCCACTGCTGCACTGAGCTGCATCTCCAGCCCTCACTGCTGTACTGAGCTGCATCTCCAACCCTCACTGCTGTACTGAGCTGCATCTCCAGCCCTCACTGCTGCACTGAGCTGCATCTCCAGCTCCAGCTGCTGCACTGAGCTGCACCTCCAGCCCCAGCTGCTGCACTGAGCTGCATCTCCAGCCCCAGGGGCTGCTTTCTTATGCAAACACATACAACAGCTTTCACTTTACAGCTTTCACTTTACCATTACAATAAACAAACATAATTTCTATAACAAAACTGCAACCATTCAAGTGCAAAATATTTACTATGTCTCTATTCCTCATCAGGAGTAAGACCCACTGACTGAGGTTGGAAAGTGGCTGCATGTGTGCTTCACAATTGCTGGGACAGGAGTCTCCTCCATAGGAGCCTCTCNAGGCATCTACAGGTGTTGCTTTCCCTTGGGGAATTTCACTGTTGTTTTCAATAAACAGAAGGATGTTTCCCAGGAGTGCAGACAAAGGACTCTTCATTCTTTCCCATACTTTTTCATGAGATGCATCATAAGCATTTGAGAGAGAAAGAGATGGGTGGGGCAGGTGCTTTGTTAAAATGAAGAAGTTTGATTATATTGCTGTCCTAAAGTAAAATGCAGAACCTGTGGAGATTTCACATTATGTTTTCACACAGCCTACATAGGGTTATGCCTTGAAAACTTTAAAATCCAACGTTTAAGAAGATTCTCAGCTGGAATATGATTACTTGCTGTGGTGGTTTGAAAGAAAATGGACCCCAAAGGGATTGGCACTATTAAGAAGTGTGGTCTTGTTGGAGGAAGTATGTCACTATGGGGGAAGGCTTTGAAGCTTCCTGTACTTAGGATACCACACAGTGTGACACTACTCAGTTGACCTCCTGTTGCTGCTGAGTCAATATGTAAGGCCTCTCAGCTCCAGCACCACATCTGCCAGCACACTGCCATGCTCCCCTTCATGATCATAATGGACTGAACCTCTGAAACTGAAAGTGAGCCATCCCAATTTCGTGCTTCCTTTATAAGAGTTGCTGTGGTCATGGTGTCTCCTCACAGCAATGAAAACCCGAACTAAGACACTTGCAGAGGCAGCCACCAGTCCTGATGAAATTTCAAAATACACCTAAAACTCCAAAGATATAAATGGAAGAAAATGTTTGAAAATTATCATTATTTCTTGACAACTGAAATAGCATACACTTGCACTTCACTTGCCTTCCATTTTCAACGTTCTTTCTTATCTGTTGACCTCTTAAGCAGGGATCCTTGTTCATCAGCCTCTAGTGCAGTGATTCTCAACCTTCCTAATGCTGCAACACTTTAGTACTGTTTCTCATGTTTTGGTGACCCCCCAACCATAAAATTATTTCGTTGCTACTTCATAATTGTAATTTTACTGCTGTTATAAATTGTAATATAAATATCTAATATGCAGGATATCTGATATGCAACCCCCAAAGGGGTCGCAACACACAGGTTGAAAACTAACCACTGCTCTAGCACGTACTCAGTGAACATACTGTTGGGATCTTAAGGTTTGCCTTCCTCCAGACCTCAGACATTATAAGTCAATCTCCAATGTAAAGATGTGATGGAAGTAGGAGGTGAGACCTTTGAACCATGGTAGTGTTCAGATGAGATCATGATGTGGGGAAGCCTAACAATGCAATTAGTGCCCTTCAAGGAAGGAGCATATCTCGTTCCCCTCTCCCTTTTTTCTCTCTCCCCCTTCTCTCTTCCTTGTTCCCTCCGTCTGTCCCTTCCTCTCTCCCTTCTTTTCTCCATCATATAAGAGAACACCAAGAAATCAGTCAAGTGCTTTCTCTCATGCAACTGAATAAACCAGCACTTTTATCCTGAAAGTCCTTGCCTCAAGAATGATGAAAAATAAATAAACATCAGTTGTGGTGTTTTGTTAGAGCAGTGTGAACAGACTAATGTGTGCATATCCACTGACTGTCTATGAGCAAAATAAACACTGCTTCTAAAGACCTAGATATAGGACCCAAGTGAAGATAACAAGCATTTCCAAACAGTAGCAAGTAAACCTGCTTCATCTGTACCCTACCCAAAATTCCTTTGCAATAAAATGTTGCAGAATATTTGTTTAACTATGCAAAGATGTGCTATATTTGTTTAACTAGGCAAAGATGTATTGCATTTGTTTATGTTGTGGAATATTTGTTTAACTGTGTAAAGTTGTATTGCATTTGTTTAATTATGTAAAGATGTGTGGATGTTTTACCTTGCCTACCTAAGGCTCCTGATTGGTCTAATAAAAAGCTGAATGGCCAACAGTAAAGGAGGGGTATAAGTGGAACTTCTGGGCAGGGAGGAGGAGGACGAGGAGTTTATGCTCGAGGAAGAAAGAAAAATAAATGCCAGGGAGACACCAGGGGCCAGACAGACAGACACAGAGGAAGCAGAAAAGTAGGACATACAGAATGAAAGAAAGGTAGAAAGCCCCAAGGCAAACATAGATGAATAGAAACAGGTTAACTTAAGTTAAAAGAGCTAGTGGGACAAGCCTAAGCTAAGGCCAAGCATTCATGATTAATAATAAGTCTCCATGTCATTAGTTGGGAGCTTGTTGGCAGCCCAAAGAAAATGCCAACAAAAATAAACTGTAGTACAAGAGGCCTTCACTTTGATTTTTAAAAGGAAATTTCATTTGCATCAAAACAGTCATTCTCATATGAGCCAGTAAGTGGGTGAATCAGTAAGACAAGGTGCCATATAATGAGGATGACACCATTCATCCCCATTGTCAGTCACCCTAATTTAATCCAAAATCACTTTTCTTTTTACTGTTCCAATGGATCCTTTTTTTTTGACGTACAGTTTAAGTAACATACGAAAATCTACTTTGAGTCTACTGATCCATTTATATTTCTACTGACACAGTCTAATAACAGTTGCATCTAGACATCTATTGACAGTAGAGAGCTATCCTTCATCAGAGAAATGGAAGATGTGCAGAAAAGCATGTTTCGTCTACTGTGACTGGTCTAGTTGTATATTACAGCTGTGGAGTCATCCAGAGTGGTCATAGCCAATGTGCATGATGGGAGGAAAAATTCCTTGGCAAATTGGGGTCTGAGGCCACAAAGGCCATCAACAGAAATACCACTGAAACAGTTTGATAAAAAAGAACTCCAGAACAGCTTTCTGGCTCATCAGCAGAAACACAGCCTAGTACCTAGTGACAGAAATGTCACAGGCCATTTATATTCATTGTTCTGCAATATGCATTGATTGTGCTGAACAACACAGGGTCCTTTTTCAAGTACACAATGTCACATGTGGCCTGTTGGATAGCGACTTTCCAGGTACATTTTTTNAATGTTCAAAGGAGAGTAATTTCCCTCTTCAGAGGGAAAGAATGAACACAATGGGCTCTCCAGTGGGTAAGAGCAAAGCAACCTCTTAACAGGGGTGTGCCTTTTTCTGTTCTAACAGTAGGATGGAAACTTTTTTTGGAAAATGAATAACTGAATGAAGACCTATCTGGTGTCAGTGATGTCTGGGGCAAGGATGAATTTCTATCTCATTCCTAAGCAACACAAGAAAACAAGCCAAAAGAAGACTGTGGAATGGCAAAGCGGAGGCCCTTAGTTTAGATGACAACATGAAAAGGGAAATCAGAAAAGCATCGCATCGCTCCCATCAAAGTTTCTGCCTCACTCATTTGTGCATATGTATTTTTGTTAACTTATGTTCTGAATCTTGAGGGGGGAATGTTTATCCCATGAAGAATTTTCTCCTACCCACTGCCTCAGGTAATATTAAAGGTAAGCCAAATAAACTTCTCATCATTATCTTTATTATTATTTCTTTTAAAAACAATCACACACAGAGAAGCAGGTAACAACTCTATAAATGGATTTAAATGTATGTAATGGAACTATNCAGTAACTTGATTTTTAAATATCAGAAGACACCTGATCAATACATTAGAGAATGCAGACTGTAGAGCCCTGGGCCATTATTCTACATCATTAAAAGAAGTACATACATTTGTGTGTACTCAAACAATGAACATAGCACATGTTAACATAATGGCAAGATCTTACATGTGGTAAAAAGATGTCTCTGGCATTGTACAAAACCAGAAACAAATCAATTAGGTTCATGTTACTGATGACCCTGATACTTAGGTCGTGAATAGATCACATTAACTCAAAAGTAGTGCACATAACAATGACAGCAGGAGATAAAAACAGGTTAGGCAGGTAAGGACAGGGACCTTGAGTTCTTGTTCTTAGCTGAAAGCTAAAAATGACCTTGTTTCTATCCAGGCCAGAGGCCAGAAGTACCAGGGGTGTTTGAGGACTCTGGTCCATAGTCTGGCTTTTGGTTATCTTTCCTCTGCTTTGACACTTGAGGGTGATACTGGAACTCCAGTCCAGGCACCTAAGAGATAATGGACACCTCATGGGTGGACCAAATAGACTGGCCAGCTCACTTCCTTTGTCTCAAGCCAAGAAAGCCATCATCTTTTGTAAGATGAATCCTAAAAGGTTTCATTAATTGAAAACACCAGGCCAGGTATTGGGGTAAATTCTGAAAGGTCAGAGAGACAGAACAAGCCACAGCCAACCTCACCTCACCAACTCCTCAGCTGATCTTGTTTCCTCAGACTGCAGGCTTCTGAGTCCTCATCCGAATGGATCTCAACTGAACTGCTACTAAAAGCCTCAAAGCTTAAAAGGCCCAAAAGCCTCTAGTTTTTGGTCTTCATGCCTTATATACCTTTCTGCTTTCTGCCATCACTTCCTGGGATTAAAGGCATGTGTCCTTCCCAAGCAAACACATGGGATCTCAAGTGTTAGGATTAAAGGTGTGTGCCACCATTTTCTGTCCTCTGACCCCAGATAAGTTTATTAGAGTGCACAATATATTGGGGGACACAATACCACCACAATCTCTTAACCCCTAGACCATGAATCTTAGTGGCAAGCCTTTCCTTCTTACGGTCTCTTAGTCTATCAGAGCTTGCGTTCTCACCTTAGGACCAACAATAACCTCCTTTCTGAAACTCATCCTCCTTCTTGTTCATAATATTCAGTCCTCAAGTTTGCAAGGCAAAGGACATCACAGACATTAGCTTGGGATGTTTTGGTGGCCATTAATTCATTAGGACCCTAGAAAGCAAGAAAGCCTCTACTACTCTCAGGGGCCTCTGCTTTCTCCCTTCTATCAATTAAGTGAGAAGCAAAAGGTATTATCATTTCCTCTTCTTCCCTGTTTGTTTCAGACAGACATCAGTTGTTTAAGAACTAGCTGTGCCAAGACCTATGGAGATTTAGAGTAGAAAATGAATGTTCAGTGTTTTCCTAAGGCATTTTTAAAATAAAGACTAAGTATAAGCTTTAAACAACTGAATAGCTACTAAGATATCTGCATGAGTAGAGAAGCAGCAANAGCAGAAGGACTGATGAGTATCAGACCAGAGCAGGAAACTCAAGGCAGTGGACAAACTAAAAGATGCTGGTGATCTCTTCCTTTTAGTCTAGATTAAATGATGAACTATGCAACATGTAAAATGAATGATATAATCATCTTGCATATGGTAGGNCTTCAATAAGTACATAGAATATTAACAACAGATTGTCAACTTGGCAAGGACTCATTTCATTATGACTCCCACACCTCAGACTAAGGGTTCCTGGGTCATGCTAACCTCCACTGGATCACGAGCTCCCCTTAACTACCCTCTGGTATTTTATGTCAGCTCCTAGGATCCACACACAATTGATCTTTTTTTCTATTACATGATAATAATTTCATTATGTGGGTAAAAACCCACAGTTGCTAGGCTTGGTGCTTCCAATCATCCTTTATTCCTTTTTATATGTATGCATTTANTTATTTATTGAGACAATGTCTCACTCTGTAGATCAAGCTATAGATGGAGTTCAGCTGGCCCTGACTTGACAGCAATCCTTACTTCAGCTATCAATTGTTAAGATTATGGACATGAACCANNCTGCACAGATAATTCAGCTGTGATTTTTATTGTACATAAGAAGAAGCTAAAGCTCAAGGAAGTGAAACAACTTTGCTAGGTAAGATTCAAAATAAGTAGTGGTGCAAAAAAAGGCTTTGAGTCCAGCTGGGTGATTCCAAAGCCCCTGCTAGAAATCTCATCGTCTCTGNCCTTCATCATTTTATAACGAACATTCTAGACTCTCTTCTGCCTTGGAGATTCTTCACTATTTGATTTTTTTTGAGTGGGGGGAACTACATTCAGGAATCCATTCGTGTGCTACTTTCAAATTTCTGACCAAACATCACTTTCTTAATAAGGTCAAAATTCGATTTAAAGCTACAACTCCTCCACTCATTTGTTCCATCACCTTCAACAATATGACATAGCCTACTTATCATGCTATTGTCTTCTTCCAACATTACCACAGGAGCTTTGAGCATTTACTTTACCATAACTTAGCAATAACTACAAAAAACAAACAAAATAATTTTTCTATAATCAATAAAGATCATATTTTCCCATTTAATGTTTGAGCCTTAATGTTTTATAAAGACCATGTCTCAAAACTGGTACTGACTAGAAATTATACTACATTTTCCTTAGAATTTTCTTGTTTCTGTAATGTTTTCCTGACTGGGGTGGCTTTTCAGGAGAAGCAGTGAGAAGTCTGATAGCAGCTACTCAGAGTTTTGTGAAGGTGCACTGTTGGACCAGAGTTCATGCCAGGATAAAATGAATAGTTTTTGCATTTACCTAGCCTAGTAAATGCCAACTTTTTTCTTCTCTTGTTACCAGTGACTGACCTTCTTGACAATTATTTCTAGTAATGTGCCATCTGTTTTATCTGTGATTTGGAAACAGAGAAGTAATATCTGAGACAAAGAATGGACTAAGCTTGGCTGTCATGGTTCATACCTTTAATCCCAGCACTTGGGAGGCAGAGGGAAGAGAATGTCTGAGTTCAAGGCCAGCCTAATCTACAGAGAAAATTCCAAGACAGCCAGAGATACTCAGAGAAACCTTGTCTCAAAAAACAAAACAAAAAATGATTTCAACCTCTAAAGTTGAGCAAACATTTATTCCTCTACTTGAAAGATACAGAATTAAATGCAATTTGGGAACATATTATGTATATCAAACACCCAATTATATAAATGCTGTCTTAAGTCACAGGACTGGGAGTTAACCATACTTACCCTTAATCCAACAACTGGTAATATTAGGACTGTAGCTCTACACATAATGTAAAGCAGAACCAAGTTGGTCTATTGTTTCTTCCCCAGGAAGCACTGTGCAGCAGTTCCCTTTGTCCTGAGCTCTTNATCATTCATCTTGGAACAAAGAATACATGTGACACTATTATATCCTTCTACATATTCAGCAGGTATGTAAGTTTTCCCAAGTAGGACTTCAAGGTTTCTACACATTGGGGAATTTATTTGTTTTAATAAAAATGGTGAATTAAGAACCAATGCAGGGTTGGGGAGGTAGTGTAATTTGGAAAGTGCCTAATGGGTGATTGTGGGTCCTAAATTCAGACCACTGGTACTCATGTAGAAAGCCTGACATGGTAGCATGCACCTGTAACCCCAGTACTGGGCCAACTGAAGCTCACTGGGAACAGTCAATGAGGAGCTTCATGCTCAATGAAAGATCCTGTCTTTAGAAGTATATTAAAGTGGAGAGCAATAGAAGAAAGAGATTGGATGTCAACTTCATCCCTCACATGTACTCATGTGCCCATACACTCACATTCGAGTGTACAGTCACATGTGCATAAAACATACAGACAGACAATCTGTCTCTGTCTTTCTCTGTGTCTCTTTGTGTCTCTATGTGCATAAAACATACAGACAGACAATCTGTCTTTCTTTCTCTGTGTCTCCTTGTGTCTCTGTCTCTGTCTCTGTCTCTTTCTCTCTCTTTCTTTCTCTTTTTCTCAAAAAAAAAAAATCAGGGTACCTAGATTTTTGTCCAAACTCTGCCAAGTACCTCTGTGAACTTGTATAAAGAACTTGACCTGTCTGTAACTCCTCTGAAGTGTCTTGTGAAAGCTTACTGTAGTCGATTAGGTTTACAAAGCCCCACTCATTCAAATTGTTCATAGTTTGCTTCCTTTGGGACCCCCTAATACCCTGCCAAAGACAGAAATGTAGTAATTCTCTCAAATGAATCTATTCACTAACTGAGCTAAATAGGGGAGTAGAAAAAAAATTGTTTTTGGATTAGCACAGGTCAACATGGGGCTAAACACAGCGGATTTAAATTCTAGGAATTAAGTCAAATAACAGGTTCAGATGTAAAGCAAAGTTTGTCCACCTACCTAACTTTGCCTATCTGGATTTGATAATAAACAAAGCGTGTTTGGTCTTCCTAAGAGAACTGTAATTGCTGTGGTCCTACATAACACTTATATTAGGTTGTACTTTTCAGATAATTTTCCAAAACAGCTCTTTTTCACACATAGTATTAACAAAGTTTTCCAATTGCTATTACTTTGGTGATGCCAAATCCATCTGGTTGACTTGGACTTGTTTTAACTAAGAGATTTTGAATCACTGATTCTATCTCATTAAATGTTATGTGTATCTTTAGTTTATTTACTTCATCTTGATTTAACTTTAGTTGGTCATCTACAAGAAGAAATTCATCCATTTCTTTTAGGATTTCCAGTTTGGTAGAATAGAGATTTTTAAAGTATAAACTTATAATTCTCTAAATTTCCTCAGTGTCTATTGTAATGTCTCTTTCTCNACCTGTGACTTTATTAATTTGGATCTTCCCTCTCTTTCTTTTAGATAACTTGAATAAAGGTTTGTCAATCCTCCTGATTTTTTTTCAAACAACTGATTCTTCATTTCATGGATTCTTTACATTTTTTTCTCCGTTTCTACTTCAGTTCTGAGTTTGATTATTTCCATCTACTCTTTTTGGATATTATTTCCTTTTATTTTTCTAAAGATTTGAAGTGATCATTCAGTTATTAATGTGAGATTTCTCCAGGGTTTTTTTTTTAATGAAGGTACTTGGTGCTATGAACTTTCTTCCTAGAACTTCCTCCACAGATTTTTGTATGTAGTGTTTTCATTTTCATTGAAAAAAGTTTTTCATTCTGAAAAGTTTTTCATTTTCTTCTTGATTTCGTCCTTGACTCAATTTCCATTCATTCATATGTTGTTTGGCTTCCATGACTTTCTGTGCTTTCTGCCATTTCTACTGTTGTTTATATCCATCTTTGAAACATGATGGTCATATGGGATGCAGGATGTTACTGCCATTTTCCTGTATTTGTTGAGTTTTGTTTTGTATCTTAGCATGTGGAACTTTGGAGAAAGTTCCATAGGCTTCTGAGAAGAAAATATATTCTTTAATATTTAGTAGAATGTTCTGAAATATCTGTTAAATCCATTTGATTTGTAGTATTCTTTAACTCTTGAGTTTCTCCAAACAAAGAAACTAAATTGTTTTGTCTGGATGATCTGTCTATTGATGAAAGCTGTGTATTGAAGTCATCCACTGTCATTGTGGTTAGTATGGGATTTTAGATGTCATTATTACCCTGATAATAAAACCATACAAGAATTCAACAAAAAAAGACAACTGTAGATCATTATAAATATGGATACAAAAATTCTCAATAAAATACCTGCAAACTGAATTCAAGAACTCCCCAAACTGGATGGTGGTGGCACATACCTTTACTCTCGGCACTTGGAAAGCAGAGGCAGGCGAATCTCTGAGTTTGAAGCCAGCCTCATCTACAGAGAGGATTTCAGGACAGCTACACTAAACCCTGTCTCAAAAATAAAAATATTATCTACTAGGATTAAGTAGACTTCATCCCAGAGATATAGAGATGGTTCAACATACATAAGTCAATAAATGTAATCCCCCAGAGGGCAGAAAACATAAGACCCTCCTATTAGATACAGAAAAGGCCTTTGACAAATCCAATATCCCTTCATGATAAAAGTCCTAGAAGGGTATGAGGGTCATATCTCAACATGATAAAAGCAATTCATAACAAACCCACAGCCAACATCATTATAAATGGAACTAAACTCAAAGCATTTCCACTAAAATCAGGAACACAACAAGGATGTCCACTCTCTCTCTCTAAACTCATGTAGTTCTTGAAGCCTTAGGTATACCAATAAGATCACTGAAAGAAATTAAGAGATTAAAATTAGGAAAGGAAGAAGTCATAGTATCTTTAGTGATTTTGTACACCAACGACTCTCCACCAGGAAATGTCTAAAAGTTGCTAAACAAATTCATCAAAGTAGCAGGATTCAAAATTAATACCCTTCCTATGATAAATGACAAACACACTGAGAACAAAATCAGGGAAACAATACCTTTTGCAATATATAGCCTCAAAATATCTTGGAATAACTCTAAGCCAATGAAAGACTTAAACAAAAAGAAACTTAACACACTGAAGAAAGAAGATGACATTAGCAGATGGAAAGACCTCCCATGATCATAAACTAGTAAGATTATTATTGTAAAAACAACCATCCTACCAAAAGCAATAAGGATTCAATGCAATATCCATCAAACTCCCAACACAAATTCTCAAAAATTGAAAACAAAATAATCTTAAACTTCATGTGGAAACACACACACACACACACACACACACACACACAAAGATAGCTAAAAACAATTCTGAACTATTATAAAACAACTTATTTGTGCATCACTATTCCTTATTTTAAGCTATAAACAAAGCTATAGTAATAAAAACAGCATAATATTGATATTAAAACAGTCATATTAATCAGTGGAATAGAATTGAAGACATAGACAGATGTTCATATCCCTATGAACACCTGATTTTGGACAAAGAAGCCAAAAATATTCATTGAACGAAAGACAGCATCTTCAACAAATGATTCTGGTCAACCTGGATGGCTACAGTTAGAAGAAACCAAATATATCCACACTTTTCACCCTGCACAAAACTCAATTCCAAATAAACCAAGTACCTCGACATAATACCTAATACACTGAATCTGATAAAAGAGAATGTAGAGGTTACACTTGAACTCACTGACACATGAAGGAATTGTTGAAGAGGGCTCTGATAGCACAGACATTAAGTTCAACAGTTAAGAAATAGGGCCTCGTGTAATGAATTTGAAAGTCGTTGCTATAAGAATGGTTTCTACCAAATTGCTCTGACTATAAATTACATAGGAGAAAGCTTCTGGATTTGAGGGGTCTTTCTCTTGGCTACACACACAGCTTCCATGAAGCAATTGCTGCTTTTATGGACACAGTCACATCTCAAGGCTGAGCCCAGTAGAAGGAAACAGTATTGTGAAACTTTGTTTTGTTTTGTTTTACAGAGACAAATTTAATGATTCATCAAGTCTGACAGACAGCAAAACAATATTGTCAAATTAAGAAGAGAGCTGTATTTAGATAGTTATTTATTATATGTTTAATATTTTAAAGTATTTTTTAATTATGTGTTTATATATGTGTGGGGGGGGTATGTACATAAATGAGTTCAATACATGCAGAGGCCAGAGGGGGCACTAGATTCCATGAAGCCAGAGTTTGGTGTGGTTGTGAGCCATCTAACATGGGTTCTGAGAACTGAATTAATGTCCTCCGCAAGAGAAGTACACACTCTTAACCACTGAGCCATCTTTCTATCCCTCAGTGATTGATTCTTTAGTTGATTTTTCTCCCTGATAAATTTTTACTTACCATGGCCATCATGATTCCCTTTGGTAAGTACATATATACACATACTTTACAAGCCAAGAGCACCCTGCTTCCTGACCTCCATAGACAAGCCCCTACCAGCAGCATGTGCCCACACTCAAGAGAAACAAGTGTGCAAGACTCAGGCTGGAGTCTACATTAGTAAACTTTGCAAGACCTGCTAGACTGCAGTAGGACCACCTCACTCCTGCCAGCCCATACCCTACCCCAGGCTCAGCAGTAGAGGCCCAGAAGGTGCCTACTGAATAGCTATATATCTTCACTACTCAGTGACCAGATGTTGAGGAGAACACTCCCTGACTTAAGTCACAGTCAAAGGCATTATAGTAAATGTGTGAAAAAAGTTAATAAAATGAGGAAGCCAGAAAAAAAAAAGAAAAGAAATAGGGCCTCATGAAGCTAAAAGCTTCTGTGAGGCAAAGGACACCATCATTTGAGCAAAAGGCATCCTACAGAATAGAAAAAAATACCAGTTATACATCTGACAGAAGGGTAATATCTAGAATATACAAGGAGCTCAAAAAGAAATGACCATCAAGGAAAAATAACTTAAAAATGGAACATGTAACTAAACAGAGAGTTCTCAAAAAAATGAAATAAATGTCTGAGAAACACACACACATTTTAAAAAAATAAAATTAAACATCCTTAGCCATCAAGAAAATGCAAACTAAAACTACTTTGAGATTTCATCTTAAATCAGTCTGGATGGCCAAAATTAATAAAAAAAAACAAATGGCAGCACATGTACTTCAAGTTGCAGAGGGGTGCAGACCTTCTGCTGTGGTCTCCCCTCATTTTGACCCCCAATCCCACAGGACTAAGTAGATCCTAGTGGAATACCTTGCTTTCTTCCCTCCTGAGGATCCCCTCAGCATTCTCCCAGACCATCCCCATTCCTAAGTGTCATCTCCCAATACCCAGAAACACATTTTACCTGGAATGCCTAGTGGCTATACCTATGAGGACCCCAGAAGACTTTCCTAGCAGGCAATACACAGATACCACACTCTCCTAAGAACAAGAGAAGAAAGAGAAACCAAGGACAAAACAGTCATCTAATAAAGACAAGACAAGATATTAGCAGCTATAATTATGTGTTAATTTTAAAAACTTAAAAAGAAATATAAGAAATGACCTTAATCATCTCTCAAATGTTCACATGTGGAGAGTTTGGTCCCCAGCCTATAGCCCCAGTGAAGGCAGGAGTTAGAATACTTAGGAAATGGGGCCTAGTGGAAAGAATTTGGTAATTGGGTGTAGGCCCTTGAATGGGATCTTGGGACCTTGACCCCTTCTGTTCTCTCTTTGTTTCTCCTCTGCCATGAACTCCTCTGTAACATACCACGTTTTCACAGACCCAAGGCAACAAAGCTAACAACCACAGATCAAACCATGTGCAACTGTGAACCAAAGTAATTCTTTTCTCTTGTTAACTTTATTATCTCAGCTGTATTTTGTGACAGTGACAAAAAAAAACTGTCATACCTATCATTTTATAAACACCCAGAAAATATATGATGAGTGGTTGAATAGGAAGATATTACTAAGATTTAGTTTTAGAAGATGAAAGTTTGGGGTGGGGAAAATGGTTTATCATCACTGTCTTAAAGGATGAAAGCTGTGCTCTAAACTTGCACACATGTGGTGTTACTATCTAGGAAATCCAGTCTCCCACACTGAAAGAGCGTTTGACTGTGAAGAGGGCTGCCGCAGCTGCACTTCAAGTCACAGAGGGGCTTTGCCCTTTTCTCCATTTCTTTGTCCATCTGGTGACCTGTGTGAATCACATAAGTTCTGTGACTTGTACAACACCTAAACTATGTCCTGAGCTACAGAGATGAGTCTCTCATATCATATCCCAAGTGCCAAGTGAGGCATCCTGTATGCACACATGGGAACAGCTCTGTGAAGGCATATGCAGTATGGTGGTCTGGCCTTCTCCAGAAAGCACACTGTGGGATCATGCAGACTCTTGAACCATCCATTGCATCTTTACAATAATCCAGCTAGAATTTCAAAATATTACCTTGGGCATTTTCATTATCAAATTTAGGAGGTGAATAGTTTGGAGAACTATGAAGCCCACTGGAAATACTATGGTGTTTTCAAGAAAAGAATTTTAATATAGTTTTTGCTGTTTATGCTGAAAACAAGGGAATCACGGTGAGACACTACAGTGATGCAGCCTAAACATAAGAGCATTTGACTATCCTGTTCTGTCAACTAATGTGCCTTGTATACACACACACCCTTCAGGAGCAATAATCCTATGTCCTCGCTGGGAATGCTGCCTTTAGCTGTTATTCTGCTGGGGAGATTGCTTGGCTGAAGATGAAGATGGTGGCTTGTTTAATGTCAAGCCCTTCCAAGGGATGTCCACATTCAGTGACTGATTAGAAGCCCCCTCAACTATGCTAGACAAAGTAGGGTAAAGGACTTCCAAGCTCCACTCTACTCTTCTTTCAGTCCAGTTCAGCATCCTTCCCTGTACAATTGGTCCCTAGAACATCCCTAAGTAAACCTGCTAACTCCCTGCCTCAGAGTTTGCTTCTTATGGAGCACATGCTAAAATAACTCTCAAGATAATTACCTTAAATTTGATCAATAAAAACTACTGCACATTCCCTGTGTTACCCAGTAATAGAAGCCCTGTTTCTCACCTTCCATGGTGTCTTCATACATTGGCTTTATTATAGTTTCTAAAGTATTCCTAAAAGGAAGATAGGTCAAGTACCACCATTCTCACACCCTAGAAGGAAGACAGGTCAAGTACCACCATCATCAGATTGAAGATGAGGCATTGAATCTCACTACATGAACAGCTTAACCAGACTAGACAATCTGTATAAGTAGGAAGGTAGTCAGTCATTAAGATAGTGAGAAACAGATTCTAATTCTGATTTTATGGCTTCTCATCTACATACTAGATTTCCTCAGGAAAACTTTGTGTGTGTTTTGGGTTCATCTCCCATGTAAATTATATCTGATGAGTCACTCACGGTAAATTGTAGGTGGTTAATCTTAAAATCTCTTATGAAATCCACAAGTGTCCTGAAATATCAAGATGGAACTGTGTATGTGTTCTGTGATTACAGATGGCTTCTTTCTACAGTTTTTTTTTTATTAGAAAAGCTGGGAGTTGTTTTAGTTCCTGGCTAATCTTTATTCACAATAAACTGTCTGGCATATGGAGAATAAGAATATGAACTAGAAAAATAATGTTTGATAAAGTTATACCAAGCTTAAATTTGTACATATTATGATATCTCCTGCAAGTAATTCCACAGTTAACTATCTTGAAATACAACTTCTATCCTTTTCTCTTGCTGTGTTATGTACACATCCCACTATGCACCAACACTTACTTATATATACTTTGTTTGCAATACTGGGGATCAAACTGAGGGCCAGTGCATGCTAAGCAAACACTTTACTCGCTTTACTATGAGATAGAATCTCAACTCTTTTTCCACTTGGTATTTTCAAGACAGGATTCATGAAGATTCCCAGGCTAGTGTTGAACTCACTCTGTAGCCCAGAAAGACTTTGAACTTGCAATCTTCCTTCTTAGACCTCCTCAGCAGCTGGAATAACAGACCTGAGCTGCTGGCCATGGCTTATGTGCACTTTCTGTGGCACTAAGTGTTCGGGCATTTGCTTTGTGAAATCCCTTTGGAGATCCAGTTCTCACTGACTTGAAAAATGTGTTTCTTTTAGCTTTTAATTTTGTGTTTGCTTCCATTGGTCTGTGCTTTGGTTTGGTTGGTTGTTTAACAGTATTCATTAGCAGGAGCCAGCTTAAAACACATAATAGATAAGATANACAGCAATCTCCACAACCCAACAACAAAATCATCTGGCTTGAAATTCTTAACATTATAATTAAAGTCAAAAGTAAAACTTCTTTTCCAGTAGATATCCCATAATCAGGAAATTTTTTCAGGATAGAATTAAACTGAGGTAGGTATGAGGATGACCCATGAGTTCAGAGAAAGATCATGGGCATACAGAGTAAAACCATGTTTGAATAAAACAACAAAAGGGTTTTGTAATAAAAATAAAAATAGAATTACTTGTTCTTGTGAAAGTTAGTGGAAAGTCTTTTCTTTACCAGAAACATTTTTTTCAAATAAAAAACACAAATTTGTTTTTAAATTTCCCAGTACCAAGCTCTCTGAGTAATTCAAGCCATTGTAGAATATCATGTGCCCCACTTAAGAACAAGAAGTACAAGAGCTAATCAGAATGGCTCCATGGCTTAGAAAAGCCAGTCACTGTCATGTGACTAGTTTAGGTAGCAGAAGTTGAAAATGTCCGGGAAAGGTGAGGATGGCAGTTGGCTGGTAAGGGCAGTGAATCTGAGGTGTTTTTAGAGGCTGAAGTGATGTGATCTAATGAAGACAGCCCATGCCTTTTTCCAGTGACACAGTAAAAGCCATTGTAAAATTAACAATGATATTCCAGGAAAGAAAATCTAAATATCTTAAGCCAAAAGAGCTTAATTTCTGCATCTCCATGAGATCAGGTCTCAGTCCACAAAAGACATGTTTTAAAAATAAAGTTCCTTCATTATTTTAGTTCCTACAAGTTTACTTCCAAGAAAAACATCTTATTTTAAATGATGTCACTTGTATTACATTTAGTCTAAAGCTTTATAATTGTTTGCTGGAAGATTCTGGTAAAAGTGATGTTTATAATTTTCCAAGGTGAAGCAACATCTTTCATTAAAATCCGCTTTTTTAGTGTGACAATTGCTGGACAGCCAAGATAACCCCAAAATTAGATAATTGACCCTATATAGAGAAGTACAAAAGACCTCTTGGATTAAAACATGGAATCCAAAAGCCTAGGCTTCCTCCAGTTCAGAAGGTTCTTGCCATGCAAAGCATGATTCATGAAACAAGCCTGACGTGGGGACATTTTAAAAATGTACCACCAAACTACAGCACAGATTCATCAGAGCTGCAGCACAGACTTCTGGGAGTGAGATTTCCATGAGGAATCAAGTTAAGAAGCNCTGCAGCAGGCCATTTATTTCATCATATCTACTATAGATTATGTGGTTAGCATATACCTTAGGTCATAGATTAGTTTCTATTCAAATCATATTTTCAACATGTCAGGGATACGGTTTGTTCCTACTGGGTCCACAAGCCTGAGGTCTTCGTGATAACTGATGAGATGGCTCATTTCTACCCCTTACATCCGACTACTGGATTTCCCATTCAAAGAAGATATAAACACATATAGGCTCTGACATTCAAGGACATTCTGGTCTAACATACCTTCCATATTTGTTTCATTTCATTTGCTCCTCAATATTTTGTAGTCAAACTACATTTATGCATTATTCAAAAGCATTGAGTTATATTATTCCACTGCAACTTGCCTCCTTCCAAAGCTTCACAAAACCCAATTCACTGGACCAAAAAGGTAGAAAGATTGTAAGATACAGAAAGAGGGCCAAGACGCCTACTGCAAGATAATGTCTTCTAGACATGGCAGGAACTGGATCCACAAAACCCCAAACATAGGGTGACTTAAAGGAGACCTGTACAATGAGAAAACCAGCTGACATGCCAGAGTGGAAAGGGAAATTTTACTATGCCCACCCATAGATGAAGAACTACAGGAAGTCAATGGCTGCTGAGAGAGGAATCATCATCTTCTTCAGGGATAAGCACCCTCCCCTCCAGATAGGTTATCAATCCCAAATGGTCAATCTTAATTAAACACATGTACACTCAAGTAAAACACTAAATGGACTGATTAGGTAGGGATGTGTGTGTGTGTGTGTGTGTGTGTGTGTGTGTGTGTGTGTGTACACATATATATGTAACAATAATAATTAAAGAAGAGGTCAGAATTTGAGAAACAGGAACATGGGAGGATATGGAAGGCTGGAAATGATGTAATTACAGTACTCATGTATGAAATTCTCAAAAAAATAAAACTATAAGTTTAAAAACATTAAAACAATCAATTTTCAAAGGCTTAACTATGGGTCATCTCTAAAATGACCCTGATATATATGGGAATAATGAAATAATCACTCCTTTTTTACCACCACAGTTCATTTGTATTGCTTTTTGGCATATATAATATTTCACATCTAATAGTGAATTTACTTCCATGAATCTGCTGTTATGGACAACAGCAAGTTTAAAGTTGTAGATCTCAGAAAACATTTGTTTGTTAAAATTCTATTCCTATAAATTCAGAGGAACTGTTCATGTCAATATTCAGTCAGGACAAAATTTTCCAAGACAAATCAATGTCTAGTTTTCAGACATTAGGTTTACAAAATTTTGAGTAAGCATATTTGATAGTGAAACATGTAGCAGAAGCCACCAGATTTCACATGACAGCAAGACACTAAGCTGAGATTAGAAATGGGGGGAGCTGTGAGGGAGCAATCAACCTAGCAGCAACTTGACCATTTGACTTTTACTGGGTAATCCCTACAGAACCTTTTTTCCTTTAAAACTTGAAGGGAACGACAGCAAGACTCCAATCTTCAATGCATTTAAAAGACAGTAGATTGCAATGAGTAATTTACTAAGCAATGGTTTATGTTGGGAAGAAAGCGTAGAGTTACAGGGAATATATGAAATTTTGAGTCAGGTTTCTGGTTCCATTCCCAGTGATTTTCGGGAGGTTGTTTTTGTATTTATTTATGGAATGCTCTTTGACGGGAAATGATGTGAGTCATTGAGACTTCCACTTCTATAATCTAAAGATAATGACTACACCAGTCTCCCCTATACCATAGGGATTTTACAGAAATCAAATGAGATGATATAAAAACAATCTTATGAAGTATAACCTATGAAATCAATGCATAAATAGAGGAAGCACAGGACTCATAATAAACTTTTAGCATATAAAAAGCTGATAATAAAATAAGACTTTTCCTATAAGTTGTTTCTATTCTCCACTGTTATTATAACTATGGAAATACTGCTTATTAAAATATAATGTGTATGGATCTGTAGACCATCAATGTTGCCATCTTGGCTTTCCTTCTGCTAAAGAAAAATGAAGCTACTCAGGCCGCTTTGTGAATTGGACTATTTGAATGCTAAACCAAGGCAGTGGGTATTCTGTTGTTAAAAAATGGCAGGTTGATCACTAAATAGCTTTTGGAGATTGAGGCTGACCTCAGGACCAGTGGGTACCAACCGAAACACAAGTGGGTAGACCACAGCACTACTCAGACCTAAACCAGGCCTCCATAGCGGAAGTCTCAATTTAACATCAAAAAAATTACTTAATAAAAACTCAAATATAATAAAGTAACACATTGATCAGTTTATTTGGCCAAAATAGTATATTCACAAGGTAATTGGGAGAAATAAATAAAATCACCCAGGCACAAATTCTCTGTAAATGATAAATGGTGAAAGACGTACTTTTCACACTCGTTGCCTCACTTAAATTATTAACTAAGACAATTCAAAAGGCAAGCCNGGATTTTTTCCTTTTCTGCTCTGAAGGAACCACTGAAGGAAGGGATCACTCCCACTGGTCTTGTAGGGACAGAGGAATTCCTTCTTAGGAGATCCCCAAGAACAATGAAAACTAGAAGTCTTATGCATCCCATCTCAATATTCCCTGGTCTGTATAGGCATATNGAACAGGAATATTAGCTGTTGCTGGCCAAACGGCACTGTGCTCCAACTGAGGAAGGCAGTGCCTAGAACCCCCTAAAGAACTACAATTCCGTACCAGAATTCCAAGAATATTCAAAAGCACTACAAACACCATCTGCTTGGGGGTACAGTGTTGGGTGCAAGCTGAACCCGTGACTCTGCTTGGCCACAGTGCATGCCTGCTCCCTCCAATATGATAAATAAAGACCAATGGAAGTCATGAGAGGTTAGCTGGCCAAAACGATGTTTCCTATCAATGAACCAGAAAGTAGGCTTGTTTGTACACGTGCTATTCGTTGGCTGCTTAGAAATGAGCTTTTGCCCAGATTAACAGTTGATAATCATGAAAATGCAACTAACACAAAAAGCTTCAAAAGTNCATGAGGAAGAGATCCATTTCCATGGGCTTTTGGGGGGTCCTCACTGTGCTTGTCTTCGCCATTTCCACACCCCAAATGTTATCCCCATTCTTGAGCTCCTTGGCCTTAAAAACAGCTGATGAAGAAGGAATTGATTGAATTCAATACAGTTCTTCAAATGGTTGGAACATTTCATAATTCCAGCCTTCCCATTTGTATGAGATGAAGCCCCACCAGGCACGTGGGGGCCTGAGCTTCTCCAAATGCTGCTGTGCTGCTGTCTACAATGTGCTTTCCTGCAGGCAAGCAACAGTCAGCTAGCTTAGAGTGGAGTAGGCCTGACAGTTAATACGACCGATCATTCTTTTAACAGGGGCCTGTTACTTGTTAGAGAAAGAAGGCTTCAGGGACTTCCATTTGTTAGTGCCATTCAACATCAGCTTTAAGCAGGCTGTGTGCTACAGGACTACATTGTGAATGCTGATAACAGGCAAATCGCCCTAAGGAACTGCCCTGCCTCAACATCTGTGGTTTCTCTTTAGCTAAAGAGGTTCAGTATTTCTTGGGTTAGGAGCCCCCCTAAGGTCAGTGGTTCAGAGGCTTAGCTGCACCCTACAGTCACCTGGAAACTTCAAGAACCACTGACATACACTGGGACCCCAGGCACAGGTGATTATAATATTCGGGCTGGTTAAGAATGTGGGTTTAAANCCAGTGGAAGTAGGTAGCTGGAAGATGTGAGCATAGAGCCTCCCTGTGAAATGTAATTAGCAGAGCAAATTTGGGCACATTTTTTCTAGTGAATTCAGACCCTTCTCTAGGCAATGGAAAATTTCTCACCAATTCACCGTGCTTTTGCCTTCAGCCCAATGTGAGTTTCCAAACCATCACATTCCCTTTTGTTACTTTTTGCACCTTTTAGTAAAAGGAAATTTTTTTTAAATGAATGTCTTTTGAGGGAGAATTTCATTTGATTTTGTCTGATTTTCTTGGCACTTTGGTTTGATGTCACTGATGTTTATCACTTGTGTCTCTTCTTTGTAAAGCTGTTTCCTGGACATTTCTTGTTTTCCTGATACGGTGGCTTCTCTTGCAAACGCTGTGCACATTTGGTGCACATTTGGTGCACTGCTTGGGTGAGAAGTAGAAAAGAGTGACTCTTAGTCTCCTCATGACTCCATACCCTGTAGGTCACCATAATTCCCTTTGTAGATACTAAATGTGGTATGAATTTGAAAGTTTCCGGTTTTCTGACTATATTGTTTGAGGTGAGCCTTCAGCTTTCTCTGTGGTATGTACATTATATACAACACACTGTGCTACTTTAAACTCAGTGTGTTATTTGGCAATAAAGGAGGAAACAGACATAATTTGATAGATAATAATCCAGCCCCAAAGCATGAGCAAAGGCAATTAGGGATTGAAGACAGATTCTATTGCCAATTCTAAGTACATTCAATGCTTTGGATGAGTATACACTCCATACCCACAGTGCAGATTTAAGCTCCCTTTCCCAGTGTCTTACTGTCCCTTTTTAAAGAGCTGGTATGCAAAGGTTGATTTCAAACCAATATTTGCATGTGAGACTAAGCAAGCTGTAGATTAGAGCCAGGGCAAGGCAACAGCAGAGAGGGTTAGACATTAGATGCAGGAAGGGGGTCTCC
>LZPO01076373.1:31945-46761 GCA_001675575.1 Neotoma lepida
TTTAACAAAGGTTGTTTATTGTTTTAATAAAACCAGGCTCACAAATGTTGCCATGACATGGACTCCTGTCAGCATTTCCATTGTAACCTTTGCTTTCAGGGGGATTTAACAGCCATAAAACTTCCTCTGGGTAAAAATCCAGCACCAAAANTAACTTGGCATTACAAAAGCTCAACTGTGAAGGAATGCTTGTGTGTGACTGCGTGCTTATACACCTTTGTTTGAAATGCTCATTTGATCATTCTTAGGTACAAATTGAAGTATTTCCCCTCTGAATCTGTGTGATGAATTTTTGACACAAAATTTCATCTATACCCCATCATAGATGAATTCTTTTAAAGCACTTTATTAATTCTATGCCACACAGATGTCACTTTCCCTCTACCCTTCTTCTCCCTGCAGCCTCTTAAAACATGCACTAATGAGATTGCTAATTAAATTCAATTCCTTACCCTGTTGTTGTGGCTTATGGTTGCTCCACTAATCCCAATAAAGAGCACTGGATTCTGAAACCTACCATCAGCTTGCTATGCTTCTTACATGTCCATACAAAGAATGACTTAAATCAACAAAGGAAAGTCCTCAAGGGACTCACTAGATGAGCAGGATGGGAATTGGAAATTATGAAAATTCTAGTTCTGTCTCTCCCTAATAACTTGATATGAAATCTCATATCACCTCTGTAAACTGCATTCATTCTTGAAAGGATGTATTGGGTCTGTGAGGATCCCATTGTCACTACCTCTCCAGCATGTAAAGGCATAGGGCTGTTTTCCATTTTAAGATGCCCAATAACAATATCTAAATACCCTTTCAATTCTGGGAGAATTCCAGGATGGGTACTAAGTAGGACTTTATCTTTAAAGAAGTTCCAGCACTGAAAGGAGTACTGTGATTTTGGCATTGTGAATCCATTTCTCAAGCCTAGAACTTTAAATCTGTTCACAGAATAACGTGCAAGTTCACAGCTAATCCAGCATGTGTGCCTCGTCTGTGCTAACCAAGGATCCAGTCTTTAGTCAGAAGCAAGCACTTGTTAATGCCTCTCACATTTGGCACCTACAAATGGAATATCTCTACAAAGCTGATGCTGTAATGCAGTCCTGGGCAACCTATTCCTGAGATGAATTTTGCTATGCTACCTTCTCACAAGGCAGCGTATATGCCACCTTTCCACCTGAATGTTGTGAGCTGCCTGACATCCTCCTAACAGATTTTCTTTTTTTTATTTTGTCACTGAAATAGTTACGCTGCTGTTGTTTATGACGCAGTGTCTAACCCAAAATATTACGTCATTTAAGAAACAAGTTACTTCATTTAGAAACTACTAGGCTCTTGTTATTCATAATGTGATCCTCTCTAGAAATGCAGAATCCCTGCCCCGCCTAGATCCACAGACTCAGAAGCTCATCTTCCTAAGATCCAGATGGTCTGTACACACACTGGTGTTGGAAAAGTCTCCACCTCCAAAGTTTCAACTCTTGAACTAGTGAACTTTCTATTTGAAGCATAGGTATAAATTCAATGCACACATTTTCACCTTTGAAGCTCCAAAAAACATTTAATAATATCCTACAGGCAGGTCCCAGGTGTTACTTATCTCTGTTCTATAGCATGTACATTCAGTCCTAATAGAAGTTAGGCAACGTATAGTGGTNTTACAGGAACTCAAGTATTTAAAATGGTAGCAATTCTTTTCTGTTGCCACTATGGGAAGGAGAAAAAATTCAAACTCTATAGATGTGAGATGTGCATGCCTAGGTACAGAGTGATGGCTGTGGGCTTAACACTCCCAGATTCTTTCAGTGACACTACATACCAAAGGACAGAGAGTAGTGTGGTGGGTCATAGGTAGAGATGAGCAAACTTCCCCTTAGCTGAGGTGCTTTCAGGATCAAGCAAGAGCAGAATGCAACCAAGTTCCTCGCCAGCCCATCTTAGGTTGTGTGCCAATGGGCAAGGGAACAGGCAAAGCTGAAGCAGCTCTTCTCAGGACCAGTCCAGCTGACCTCTGTGAGTCGGGGAGCAGTGGAGCCATTCTTTTTCGACCTCTTGGCCACAGGTACCCATGTGTGGTGCTGCAAGGGAATCATGATGACCAAATGTGAAACTTAGTTCTGGCATCCACATTATTGTAGTTTGAATGTAATTGGGCCCCATAAGTTTATAGGGAATGGCACTNTTAGGAGGTGTGGCTTGGTTAGAGCAGATACGGCCCTGTTGGAGGACATGTGTCACTCTGGGGGTAGGCTTTAAGGTATCCTTTGTCCAAGCTTCTCTCAGTGTGACACTCAGACCACTTCCTGTTCCCTGAGGATCAGGATATAAAAGCTCCAAGCTCCTTCTCCAGCACCATGTCTGCCTGCATGCTACCTTGCTTCCCACCATGATGATAATAGACTAAACCTCTGAACTGTAAGCAAGCCACCTTAATTAAATGTTTTCCTTTATAACAGTTGTCATGGTAATGGCGTCTCTTCACAGCAACAGAAATCCCAACTAAGACACACATGCAAAGGATCACATCCCTGATCATAGAGGAGAGGGTTTTCACGGTGAGACCATTCTTNTCCCTGTGTCAGGGCACCTATTTTCTGCAGTCCAGAAATCTGTGTCAGCTGCTCAGCTGAGTGATGTCTGGATTCTGAGTGAGCTTACCACTGAGTCAGTGCTGTAGAATATCTGTAGGTCCAAGAAATGGTAACATAATAGGCTTCTGACCCCTCCAGCAGTCCAAACTCAGACAAGTAGTCCCTTCTTAAGATGACCCCCAAATGAAGCACCTTAAGGAGTAGATTAAGTGGATTCCTTTTCCAAAGCTAGGCAACTGTACAGATTTTAGAGTTCTCATCTATTTAGGCTTACAAGCCTATAAGGGTTGTAAAACCTTCAAACAGCAAGAATTGTCATATTTATCCTGACAAGATCTCCTGAAACTGTTGGAAGAGCTCAACCTCACCTTACTGGGAATTGAGAATTTTCATTTGCTGTTTTTATGAGTCTCAGTAGTTTTTGAAATTCTGAATTTTTATTTTTTTATTTCCTTGAATATATTGAACAGATATTTTCAAATACAGGACTGGGACTGGGGAGATGACCTAGCAGTTAAAGTGTTTGTCATGCAAGTGAGAGAACTAGAATTCAGACCCCAAAACCCAGGTCAATGCCAGGAGTGGGGTGGCTCACCTGTAACTCCAGACTCAGAAGATAGAGATATGGGCATGCTCGCTAGACAGTCTAGCCAGGAGACTCTTAAGTTTGACTAGAGACTCTGTTTCTAAAAGGATGGTGAAAGGCATCCTAGGTAGACTCTTGACATCAGCCTTGGGCCTTCGCACACATCACACACATGCAAATAGGTGTACATACACTCATGTGGCAAACATATACACATAAAAAAGAAAATAATAAGGTCTGTGGCTGTGGGATTTTTAAATAATAAGTTCTTTTTCATGACTTTGAATTATATCTTACCTCTTCATATGATTATATGATTAGTGGACTCTTTGATCTAGCAATATCTAAAACCAGATAAATTATCTTTAAGATAATATAGATTCAGTTTGAAGGGTTTAATCTCTTCTGTGAAAAACCATATACTGATGTAGTTAATCTTATCCCCTCAGTCTTCAAAGGCCTATCAAACTAAACAGAATTCAGTATTAACCTTGTTCATTGACTCATCTACTTCTTACCAGTAACTGGATGGAAGAAGTCAAGGGAACTTCATGTTAGCATTATTTTCTATCAAATTATATATATGTCCAAATGATTGGTCTAATTTAGTATTATAGACTCAACCTTATCAAAATGATAGAAATAAATCGNTAGAATATTTGTTACTTCTATCATAATTATGACAAAATTCTTAACAGAAGCCATAAGAAACTAAGGATTTATTTGGGTTTATGAAGATATCATCCTTTATGACAAGGGAAAATAGTGGCTAGATCAGCTAGGCTCACAATAGCATTAGGTTATAGGACAGTGTATTCACATCTTGATAAATTGAGAAGCAGAAAGCTTTGTCAGAGCCTGAGCCTGGCTGTTACTCTCAATGGCCCACTCCCTGGCACCTTCCTCTGCCAGCAGCCAGGCCTTGCCTTCTAAAGGCTCCTCAACCTCCCAAGACAGCATGGCCAGATAACAGCCAAGTGGGAAGACACGTGAGCCTGCTGGCAAGTTTTCAGACTCAAACACTAACAGCTGCCACCCAAATGACCACAGCATTGCAGCAAATAGAAAAAAAATCTACAGTTACTATGAAAGTAGACTTACACTTTAGGTTAAGAAATTTGTATTGTAATTAATGATTTCTTCTTAAGTGAGTTATTTTTAACGTTATAGTTACACATGAAATGATTCCCAAGGCTTCTTCATTTAAAAACAATGGTTGTGGGGACTGGTGAATTGGCTTAGCAGCTAAAAGCATGTACTATTCTTGCAGAGGGTCAGAGTTTCGTTCCCAGCACCCATGTTGGATGGTTCCTACCTCCCTGTAATTCCAGCTGCAAGGGATATGGCACCCTCTTCTGGCCTCTGCAGACACCTACACACACACACACACACACACACACACACACACACACACACACATGTGTAGAGTAAAACTTAAAAACAAGCATTGGGGACTGAGGACATAAAGTGTTTGTGGAATACATATGAAGACTTGTGTTTGGATCACCAAAACTCTGATAAGACCTGGGTACAGTAGCATGTGTTTGTAATCCCAGCACTCCTATGGTAAGATACTGTCACTCTGAAATACATGTTTTAATCTTTCTTAATGTCATGAATTTTTCCACTTATCGAGTGATCGGAAGCTATGTGAGTAGTTTTTCTTTCCCAAACCTTCTCTCCTATCTCTCTAGCCCTAAATTTAGGCTACTGAGATGTTGCTCTCTTGAAAATTTCCCAATGTATTTAAATTGTAGACATGCATATCTCCTTAAGTGTTCTTCAGCATTAACAGAAAACACTACAAATAGTGATTTGTTTTGTTGTTGTTTGTTTGTTTGTTTGTTCTGGCTGCTCTGCTGCTTAAGTGCTCCGAGGATTTACCTTTACTCCTAAAGTTTTCCACTATATTAATTATTCAACTATATTGTAATCCNNGAGACAGGGTTTCTCTGTGTAGCTTTGCGCCTTTCCTGGAACTCACTTGGTAGCCCAGGCTGGCCTCGAACTCACGAGATTTGCCTGCCTCTGCCTCCCGAGTGCTGAGATTAAAGGCGTGTGCCACCACCGCCCGGCAAT
This sequence comes from Neotoma lepida, assembly GCA_001675575.1. Classification (NCBI taxonomy): domain Eukaryota; kingdom Metazoa; phylum Chordata; class Mammalia; order Rodentia; family Cricetidae; genus Neotoma; species Neotoma lepida. Next base: position 37,202 of record LZPO01076373.1, read on the forward strand.
CCTGAATTCTTTTAGCTAAGCCGTCTTTAGCAGCCTTTGAGTTTCTTGATGAGGCAGTTTCCTCCCTTGGCCTGCACAGAGGTTTTCTTTCAAAATCCTCCAGCTCTTCTTCATTCTTGTCCTTCTTTTTCCAGATGCATGTTCATATGTTCACNCCTAATATTTGCACTGTGACTCTTCTTCCCGGTGTCTGCGCTGTCTGCACTGCCTCATCTCAGGTGCAACTCCTCTGAGAATCACACTTAGCTAAAAAGTAGGACATTTCTTTAATCTTTCTAATTACTCAAAAAATGAGATGAATAATCAAAGCACTGAAATGTTCTTCTTCAACCTGATTTTACTCAATATGAAGAGAGCTCATAGTCCACCAATAAGACCAAATGAAATGATTTGGGAAATAGAGTAATTAATTTTAAGCTGATACACAACATCAACTAATACCACTGTGGACATAAAGCAAAATGTAGGACTTTCTTTAGGAACCATAGTAACAGCATTATGTTTCTTCTGTCACATTAACATCAGAGATATTCACTGTAATTGTCTGTTAACTAATTAAGAGCAAGAATTTAATATAGTCTAACATTTGATGAGTTTTTACAGAAATACTTGCTCAGCCATGTTCATTGCCACTCTATTACCAATAGCTTGGAAATGGGAGGCAAGCTAGACATGTGTCAAGTGATGAGTAGATAATAGAGGTATGGTATATATACACAGTCNAATTCTACTCATCTGTAAGTAAAAATAAAATCATAAAATTCACGGGTAAATAGAAGAAGCTATAATACATCCTGAGTAAGGTAACCCAGACCCAGAAAGACAAATTATCATATCCTTTCTGTGTTAGCTAGTTTTATGTTTACTTGACACAACTTAGAGTCAGCTGAGAGAAGGGAACCTCAATTGAGAAACTGCATCCATCAAATTGGCCTGTAAGCAAGCTTAGAGAATATTTTCTTAATTAGTGATTGATGTGGGAGGGCCCAGCCCATTATGAATGGTTCCAATCCTGGGCTGATGGACCTAGGTGCTATAAGAAAGCAGGCTGAGCAAGCTATGAGGAACAAACCAGTAGACAGCACTCCTCCATGGCTTCTGTATCAGCTCCTGCCTCCAGATTCCTTCCCTGTTTGAGTTCCTGCCTTGGACTCCTCCAGTGTATTATGACCCAGGATATGTAAGCCAAGTAAACTCTTTCCTCCCTAAGCTGCTTTTGCTCATATTGTTTCATCAAAGCTATAGCAGCCCTAAGACACTCTATTTGTAGATCCCACATCTGAATCTTTAGTTTTGAGTGTATAACTTGGAGTAACCATAGAAGCCAGGAAGGTGGACAAGGGCCATTGGTGGAGAGGGGATAAGGAGCTCTAGAGAGGAGAACAGCAGGCATGGGTGCTATGAAGAGGGACAGGGAAAAACTGGGGCAGGTGTCTTAGTTACTTTCCAATTACCATGAGCAAGGCAACTTACTAAAGAAAATACTTATTTGGGCCTGATAGTTTCAGTGGGCTAGCATTCATGACCAGCATGGTCTTGAATAAACCAAGCTGGTACTAAACAGGAAGCCCCATCCCTAGGGTTAGCTTTCATAGTGTTGGGAAATAATGCATGTTGCCAAGGGAGAAAAGCTATCAACAGGTCTATCCAGCTAGAATGTCTGAGACAAAAACAATAAACAACAAATACAACAAAAACCCGAAAGACAAGATACCCTCAGTGGTGCAATAGTAGCCTCTTATGTTAGAAGTTACCAATACCTGTTTAATTGAACATAAAGCTCACTCAATTGGAGGGAGCTCATGCCTGTCATCATCAGCCTAGCCAACTATACATGACTGGAGAGGTCACAGGCCCTGAAATAGAACCTGCTACTACTACCCTTATGGCTAAATATAAATGCAGCCCTCACATATTATCAAAGAAGTTTCTTTTTTGCAGCAGATAAAGACTGTTAGAGAGTTCAGAGCCAGACAAAATTCAGAAGATAAGTGACTAGTTTTCTTAGCCCCAAATGTTACATCTATAATACAACCCTACAACTAAGGCTGGGGTGATACAGTGGAAGAGGGGTAGAAAGATTGTAAGATCCCGGGGATAAGGAGAACTGCTGCATGATGGTGTCTTCTGTAGAATTATTTCCATAGATATAATATAGATAAAAGGTAGATTATTGAATCTATTTTTACAAGGCAATTACTAGTTTTAAACATTTTACATTGCATTGGATTTTATATACAAATATATATTGATACAAATTTGAGATTGATTTTGTTAGAAAATATTGTATGTATATTTCTAATCTTGTTCAAGGTATTGTACCTATACAGTTCATTGAACAATGTTATGCAAATTGCTAATTCTTGAAAGTTATTATCAACTATGGGAAATGTGGTGATATTTTATTTGTCTTCCCTAATAAAATTTATCTGAGGGTCAGAGGAAAAACGGGGCTGCCAGCCACTAGTAGAAAAACAATAGCCATGCAAGTTAGCACACGCCCTTAATCCATTTGGTTCTCTGTGACTCCAAGGTCACATGGGGAACTAGCAGTAGGAGGTGGTGGCACACGCCTTTAATCCCAGCATCAACCTTAGAGTTCTGAAGATCCATGCAGACAAGGCAGGAAGTGATGTAGCTTGGTGCGGATAGGAAATTAGTTAGCAGATGAACAGGCATAAAAAGCCAGGTTAGACCGGAAGTCTCTTTCTTTCATCCGCTTTGCTCCTGGGAAGTAGAGGCAGCGTTGGTGAGGTGAGGCGAGTGGTGGCTTGCTCCTAATTCCTCTGATCTCTGTCAGATTTTCACCCTTATTTCTTGTTCCGCGTGTTTATTAATAAGACTGGTTAGAAGTTCATCTTACAAACTCTCAGTGGTATGGCTGTCTGTACAAGACCTGCAAGAACTATACCAATGGAAACACCAAAATGGCTGGAAGATAACTTCCCAAGGCCCCATCCCCAGATAAAGAACTATAGGCAGCCAATGGTTACTGCAGGAGGGAGAACCGGTTTTTATTGTTGCTGCTTTTATTGTTGTTGTTTTCTTTTCTTTTCAGGGACAAAACCCCAATCCTAAGGGTTTAGCCTAAATGCATGCAAATAAGGGAAACAATAATTTGATTCAGTACAAGATAGATAGATAGATAGATAGATAGATAGATAGATAGATAGATAGATAGATAGATGATAGACTAGATAGGTAGGTAGGTAGATAGATAGATAGATAGATAGATAGATAGATAGATAGATAGACAGACAGATAGACAGATAGATAGATAGACAGATAGACAGATACATGATAGGCAAACAGATAAGACAGAGAGATAGCAAAAATAAATATAAAAGAAAAGGTCAAATTTTAGAGGAGTGGTTGAGGAACATAGAGGGAGGTAGAGGGAGTCCATTGGGGTAGAAAGTAAATACAATGTACTAATGCATGAAATTTTTAAACTAAAAAATAGTGAACATGTACTATTATATATTCAAATATGGGCCACAGGATAAAATGCTACATGGAGAAAAGAATCTACTATGTAGTTTTGTCTTTTTTATTAATTAAATTGATTCATTTATTTTATATCCCCACTGCAGTTTCCCCTTCCTCCTCTCCTCCCATGATCTCCCTCCACCTTCCTCCCCAATCCACTCCTCCTCTGCTTCTGTTCAGAAAGGGGCAGGCCTCCCATGGGTACCAATAAAGCATCGCATATCAAGTTGAGGTAGGACTAAGCTCCTCCTCTTGTATTAAGGCTGGGCCAGGCAACCCAGTATGAGGAATAGGTTCCTAAAAGCCAGCCAAAGCATTAGAGACAGGCCCCACTCCCATTGTTAGGAATCCCACAAGTAGATCAAGCCACACATATGTGGAAGGCCTAGATTGGTCTCATGCAGGCTCCCTAGTTGGCTCAACAGTTAAAAGCACTGGCTGCTCTTCCAGAGGTCCTGAGTTCAGTTCCCAGCAACCACAGGGTGGCTCACAACAGTTTTGTCTTTAAATGACTGAAAAGGCACCACACCACTCTTTTCATACCATTTAGTGTTTCATAATATCTCCGCAAATGGGATACAACATCTGCATTTCAAAATAGAAATCCAAGCTCTTGCTCAAAAATATTAATTTAACCTTGCTCCTGACAATTGCCACATAGATATCTACCACATAGATATTTCATTGTGACCCCAAGCTAACACATTTAGAAGTCACTGGGCTCCAAAATCAGGCAAGGTATATTGCTTTTGGCTCAGCCCATGTAATTTCTGCTGTGATAAATTTTCATCTTAGGCTGCATGAAGAACTCATTTAGTGAAGACAGTAAAGATTATACTTTCATCAAGTAGTAATACTGCCTTCTACTTATATTAACCCAGAAACCTTCCTGCTATGTGAAAATCTAATTCAAAACCAGTTTATAAAGCAAAATTTCCATTTAAAGCATTTTCTACAATCACTGCAAACATAATCTCCCAAATAAGAAAAATCTCCACTATTGTGGAAATAGTGGCTCTTTTTTTTTTCAAGAAAATTGGTTGTATCCTGCAGCAATGGATTATTTAAACCATCTCTTCATATTGAACTAGGAAACAAGTTTGTCTAGCTTTCTGGTGAAAATTTTATTTTCTTTATCTTGAGAAATATAAAAGATGACTTCTGGTATTTGATNGGGGTTGTTTTATAATTTGGGATTTTTTAATTTTGATTTTGGATTTTTTGTTGTTTGTTACNTAAGAAATCTTTGAATTGATAAATAATTATATAGAGAAAGCATGCATAATAATGCTTTGATGAATAAATATGTTGTAAAATAGCTAACTCAAACCATATATCCATTATTCTGGGGGGGGGTGTATGTATGTGTATGATGATGAAAGCACCTAAAAATTTCCTCTCTTGGTTTGTAAATTTATCACGTAGGTAAGACCATGATGCAATATATTTCCTGTGCATGGTTATCTCTCTTGAAATCATGTCTTCCAGGTTCATCTTTATATTGTCAGGGTTTTCTAAAGAAAAAGAACTGGTGGAGTGAAAATAGATATGGGATTTGTTAGTTTGGCTTACAGGCTGTGGTCTGGGTAGTCAAACAATGTCTGTCTCAGGATAGAGGATTGAGAATCTGGTAGTTGTTCAGTCCACGAGGCCAGATGTCTCAGAAGTCTCAATCTGCTGCTGCAATCCTGGAGGATTCCTGGAGAGCTGCAGGTCTTCAGTTTATGTTGGAATCCTGAAGGAATTGGTGTCCACACTGGCCACAGCAGCAGGATAATAGGCTTGCCAGCTAAAATGAGGACAAGTACACAAAGAGCAAAGTTTTCTTCTTCCATGGCTTTTCATATGGGCTGTACCAGAAGGTATGGCCCAGATATAGGGTGGGTCTTCCTTCTTCAAATAATCTGTTCAAAAAAAAAAACCCAAGTTTAATTGGATTTTAATTGATTCCAGATGTAGTCAAGTTGACAACCAAGAGTAGCCATGGCAGTCTACATTATTTCATATTACAGGATTTTTTCCCTTCAAAGGGTGATTATTATTCTGTCATATTATCTCATTTACTTTACTGATTTATCTATTGAGGGACTCTTAGGTTGAATAAGACCTAGTAGGCAACCTGGTAGTTGCTCCATCCTTGAGGCTGGATTCTGATATCAACAAAGGAGATGGCAGTAGCAGGGTAAATCAACTCACTGGCAGAAGGCGAGTAATTTTTCTTTTATCATGTCCTCTTTTATGTAGACTTCTATTGGTCTTCCCACATCAAGGCAATCAGAACAGTTCCTCAGTTGAGGTTCCCTATACAGGTGATTCTCCCTGCAGCAAGTGGCTATCAAAGCTAACCATAATACACACAAAGGTAAAAGCGCAGAACTAAGTAAAAAATAGACAAATGAGATTACATCAAGCTTAAATCTTCATCTACTTATTTATTTTACAACCCAAACACTGTTTCACCTCCTTCCTCCCCTCTCAGTCCCTCTCTCCCACCTACCCTCCACTTCTCTTCCATTTCTATTCAGAGGAGTGGAGGCCTCCCATGGATATCAACCAAACATGGCATATCAGGTTGAAGACTCAATGAGGCAGCCCAGTATAAGGCTAAGGGTCCCAAAAGCCAGCCAAAGAGTTAGACAGCCCCTGCTCCCACTGTTAGGAGTCCCACAAGAAAACCAAGCTACAAAACTGTAACATATACGCAGAGGGCCTAGGTCAGTCCCATGCAGGCTCCCTGATTGTCCATTCAGTCTCTGTNAGCTCCTATGAGCCCAGGTTAGTTGATTCTGTGGATTTTCTTGTGATGTCCTTGACCCATCTGGCTCCTACAATCCTTCCTACTTCTCTTCAACAGGATTCCCAAAAGTCTGCCTAATGTTTGCCCATTGGTCTCTGCATCTGTTTCCATCAGGTGCTGGATGAAGTCTCTCTAATGACAATTGGGCTAGGCACCAATCTATGAGTATAGCAGAATATCATTGGGAATCATTTCAGTGATTTTTTTCTTTTGCCAGTCATGTTTGGTTCTATCCTAGGTCTCTGGGCTATTCAGCTTCCGGGTTCTAGCCCTCAGGGGTGAGCTCCCTCTTATGGCATGGGTCTCAAGCTGGGCCAGTCATTGGATGGCCACTTCCACAATTTCTGTGCAAAATTTACCCCAGCACATCTTGTAGGAAGAACAAATAGTAAGTTGAAGGTTATGTGGCTAGGCTGGTGTCCCAATCCCTCTACTGGAAGTCTTGCCTGGTTATAAGAGATGGCCAGTTCGGACTCCTTATCCCCAATTGCTAGGAGTCTTAGCTAGGGTCACCTTCATAGATTCCTGGGAGTTTCCATTGGATTGGGTTTCTAGCTCATCACAGAGATGCTCCCCACCCATCCCCCATTCTAGTTGTCTCTCCCAGTACTCTCTGGCTCTAGCCTCCCTCCACCTGATCCCTCCTGTTCCCATTCCTCTCACTCCCTCCTCCACTCACGATGTCTTTTCTACTTCCCCTTCCCAGGGAGATTTATACATTCCCCCTTGAGCTCTCCTTGTTACTTAAGCTTCTCTGGGTTTGTGGATTGTAGTGTGGTTATCCTTTACTTTATATCTAGTATCCACTTATAAGTGAATACATATCATGTTTGTCTTTCTGGGTCTGGGTTATCTCACTCAATATGATTTTTTCTAGTTCCATTCCATTTGCCTGCAAATTTCATGATGTCATTGTTAACAGCTGAGTAATACTCCATTGTGTAAATGTATCATATTTTCTTTATGAATTCTTCTGTTGAGGGATATCTAGGTTGTTTTGAGGTTCTGACTGTTATGAATAATGCTGCTATGAACATAGTTGAGCAAATGTCCTTTTGCTATGATGGTATATAACTTTGAGTATATGCCCAGAAGTGGAATANCTGGGTCTTNAGGTAGATCTATTCACAATTTTCTGCAAAACCACTATATTGATTTCTAAAGTAGCTGTACAAATTTTCACTCCCATCAGCAATGGAGGAGTGTTCCCCTTGCTCCACATCCTCTCCAGCATAAGCTGTCACTTGTGTTTTTAATCTTAGCCATTCTGACAGGTGTAAGATAGAATCTAAGAGTTGTTTTTACTTGCATTTCCCTAATGGCTAAAGATGTTGAACATTTCTTTAAGTGCTTCTCAGTCATTTGAGATTCCTCTGTTGAGAATTCTATTTAGGTCTGTACTCCATTTTTTTAATTAGTTTATTTGGTTTGTTGATNTCTAGTTTCTTGAGTTCTTTATGTATTTTGGAAGTCAGCCCTCTGTCAGAGTTGGAGTTCTTGAAGATCTTTTCCCATTTTGTAGGCTGCTGTCTTGACTTATTGATGGTGTCCTTAGCCTTACAGAAACTTTTCAATTTCATGAGGTCCTATTTATTAATTGTTGATCTTAGTACCTGCACTATTGGTGTTCTGATCAGGAAGTTGTCTCCTATGCCAATGCATTCAAGGCTATTCCTCACTTTCTCAGGTTCAGTGTATCTGTATTTATATTGAGGTCTTCCATCCACTTGCACTTGAGTTTTGTGCAGCATGATAGATATGAATCTATTTGTATTCTTCTACATGCCAACATCCAATTAGACAGCACCATTTGTTGAAGATGCCTTCCTTTTTTCCATTGTATAATTTTGGCTTCTTTTTCAAAAATCAAATATGTATAGATGTGTGGATTTATGTCTGGGTCTTTGATTCAATTCTATTGATCCACCTGTCTGGTTTTTTGTCTGGTTGGTTACCTGGTTGGGTTTTTTTATTCTTTTTGTCTTTCACATCATGCATCTCAATCCCATTCATCTCCCTGTCCCTTCATATCCACTCTCTGCCCTTGAAACCTGTCGCTCCACCAAAAGAAAATAAAATATAGTTTAAGAGAAAAAAAAAGAAAAAAGAAAAACCTCGTCATGGAAGCTGTAGTGTGACATGGTGAGTCAAGGCCTCTGGTTTCTGCTATACCACTGATAATGGAATCTCACTGGAACTCCTCTTGGATATCCTNTTGTTGCCCTGTGTCATAGATATCCTGCAGCTTTGGGTCTTCAGGACCAGCCCCTTCACATGCTCCAGCAGATCACAGATAGAGTGGATTTTGTGGTGAGCCAACTCATAACCCTAGTTCTGTGCCTGGGTAGTTGCAGGGTTTGTTACCCTGCCAACACTCTTCCCTGTCNTCACAACCATGGTGAGCTCTTTGGTATTGCCCTGGCTAGTTCACTCCTTATAGCAATGAGCAAGGGGCAGGACAAGTTCTCCTGCTTTCACACTCTCAGAGCTGACTCTCCTACACCTACACTAGCAGGGTCAGCTCTACTGCACTGCCCAGATGAGACACAAAGCCCNTTCTCCTGAGTGCTGCAGCTGATGAGGGGTTGGGTCAGCTCCCACACCTGCCACAGATGGTGAGAAGCAAGGGGAGGAGGGTAACTTTCCCTCATCTATGCCACCACATGGCAGACAAGAGGGNNATGGCCTACTCTCCCATTCTCACATCCTCAGGGCCAGCTCACCCATGCCCCCAAGAACAAGGTCAGCTCTATTGTGATGCCCAGGTAAGGAATAGGACCCTTTCTCCTGAGTGCNTCAGCTGATGAGGGACAGGACCAGTTCTCCCTAGTGTTGCAACCAGTGAGGAGCAGGGCCAACTCTGTGTAGCTGTATCCTCTGGGCCTTCTATGGTATCAAGAGCCACTGACATCAGTGCAGACCTCGGCTGCATCAGAGCCATGAAACCAGACATGGACCCAAGCAGCAACCCAGGCCCATAGCCCTGGGTGGCAATCAAGCCACACACCTCGGACAGCTCATCACCACTTTCACCTCTTCAGATATGTCTCTGTCCACAGGAAATGAAACATTTTGTCTCTCTATCTCTTCCATACCACTCCATGTATTTGCCCACCATAATAGTGCCTGACTGCTTAGCACCATAAGAGATCAGGTAGGCCATGTGGTGGTAGCGCATGCCTTTAATCCCAGCACTCGAGAGGCAGAGGCAGGTGGATCTCTGTGAGTTCAAGGCCAGCCTGGGCTACAAAGTGAGTTCCAGGAAAGGCACCAG
>LZPO01076374.1:48182-62764 GCA_001675575.1 Neotoma lepida
TTCCTCAGCCACTGTCCACCTTTGTTTTTGAGACAGACTCTTACTGGCCTGGTGCTCTCCAATGAGGCTTGCTTCCCATCTCTGCCTCCCCAGTGCTGAGATTATAACTTCACACCACCATACCAGCTTCCCCCCAAACAAACACACCTATTTAAAATTTTTTTCGTCTCTCATATATTACATCCTGACTGCAATTTCCCTTCCCTCCTCTCTTTCCAGTCCCNCCCTTTCACCTTCCCCACCATCCATTCCTCTTCCCTTCAGAAAAGGGGAGGCCTCCCAGGGATATCAAATAAACATGGCCTATAAGTTGCAATAAGACTAGGTACATCCCCTCATATTACAACTGTACAAGGCAACCCAGTGTAGGAGGAAAAGGGTCCCAAAAGCAGGCTAAAGAGTCAGAGACAGCCCCCACTCCCACTGTTAGGAGTCCCACAAGATCAAGGAACTAGAAAAAAAATCATCCTGAGCAAGGTCATCCACACCCAGAAAGATAATCATGGTATGTGCTCACTTATAAGTGGATATTAGCTATAAAATAAAGGATAACCATGCGACAATCCACAGACCCAGAGAAGCTAGGTAACAAGGAAAGCTCAAAGGGAGATGCATGAATTCCTCTGAGAAGGGGAAAAGGAATAGATATTGTGAGTGGACTGTGGATGGGGGGGGTATGGGAACATGAGTGATCATGTGAGGGGAAGATAGAAGGAGAGAGTACTGGGACAGACAGCTGGAATGTGGGGGGGTCCATTTCAGGGGCAACGTAGAGACCACACTGGCTTTTTGATATGGCTTCGGGGAATTGGAACCATGTCCTCATGCTTGCAAGGCAAGTACTTTACTCACTGAGCTATCCATCCAGTCCTAGGCTATGGTTCTTTAAACTGGAAGACAACTTTAAACTGACCCTGCCTTGGGTCCATTTCCTGTCACTCATGGGTCATGTGGTTTTCTCATCTTTAAGTGTGTACACAATGCTTTTCTNTGCAGCTTGTATTTATCACCATGAGATAAAAAAATGCAAACCTCTAAATCCATGTAGAAAACATGTCATACAAAAGACCCTCTTTCAAAGATAACTATTTATCTGCATGTCCCCTAGGTAGGACTAGAGGTGGGTGGTAGCAAGTAGGTGGTGGCAATGAAAAGCTGAAGTGATTGTCTGAGGGCCCCACAGGTACTTTCCTAGGACTAAAAATTGTGTGCAAGCCTTAGAGCTAGAAANCCAGTATTGTGTGGGGTAAACTGAGGACAGGTGTCCTTGCTGTCAGTGAGGAGGTCTAGGGCTGCAGTCCTAGGTTTGTGTGCAAAACTGTAGAAGGAACCGGATTTCTCAGGCACTAGTTCTTGGCCCTTGCNACATGTGGAAGCCACCTGGGGAGCTTTAAAAAAATGTGATGTTTCAGCCCTGTCCTCAGGTTCTTCTGTCATGGGTCATTCAGTCAGAACATCTGCATTATTTAAGTCTATGTATGTTCTGCACCCTGCCAAGGTCGTGAACGATGGACTTAAGGAGAAATTATAGTTGGAATGATTCCAGAGACAAGCTATAGCCTCCCACAATCCAGAATCCATCCAACAAAGATTAACCAAAAAAGAATAGAATTGAGAGGAAACAATGGGCTTCAGTGAGGAAATGACATTCAGTTAATAAACCCAGAATCAAAATCAAGAAATAANTAAGAGATGTGAAGGGATGCAAGTCTCTGGTTGGGAACCTAGTAGAAGATCTATGGACTAGGGAATGAGAACCATGTTTTAAATTCAGTTTCTTCTTTCCTATGAAGCTTAGCATACAAGNCAGCATGTATTTGACTGTGGGTTTATTATGTTAGTACTTAATTGATAATTTCACCTTTAAAATCTGTTTCTGGAATAGATCAAATTGCAGAGGAAAGTACTGCCACCATGATCCATAACTCATGAATTTATTGAATGACAAATTGTTCTCTTGAAAATATTTTCTGTGTTCACATTGGGCTCGAGTTACTAACTTGATACTCAGAACTGCTATCTAAAACCATTGCTGAAAAACGACTTCAGGGTTTAGTATTTACAGAGACCAGAATATAAAGAGCATCCCCTGGAGTGAGCTGTGAGCAGCCTGCTTACCTGTACATTGTAGTCCTCACTAAGTGCTGCTAGAAAAGAATTGGGGGAAGAAAGAAAATACTTTTCATCCTGAGAGAAGTGACCTGTCACATTCCTATACTCCAACATCTTCTGAATAGTGAGGTTTATTATTTCTATCTGATAGAATATTAAAAATGCAGGACTCCAGATTCCTTGAATACACATGTGGTAAGCCAGATTTCATGCTGAGTTCATAGGTGGCTTTACTTAAACATGGGCCNCTGGCATGGCTATAAAATTCAACAGTGAGAANAAAAGGTTAGTTCTAATACAGTATGCAAACGCCAATTCAAAGTTACTATTTACTGAACCATTCTATGAAAAGCATTGTTCCAGGCCTGTAGAGTAGNATGCTTACCCAAACCTTCCCTGTGTGTGAGGGCCTCATAGTCTGTGCTTATTATCATTCCACCCACAAGTTTGCATTAAATATTTATTGGCTTAGGTGGTAGACATAGGTTCAAGTTCTTGCTGTACTACATGCTGTATATGACACTCAGAAAATCACCTCATCTCTTTACTTAGTTTCCACGTGTCCAGGTGACACAGCATGGTGTGTATAGAGTTTCTTGACTTTCTAGGGTTGAGCACAAAGAAGTATGTCTGTGATCAGGTACAGGCTGCAGACAGGACTGAGAACATTTTTTTTTTACTAAAAAATTTTTTATTCATTTTATATACCAATGACAGATCCCTCTCTCCTCTCTCTTCCCGCCCCCCCCAAGCCTTCCCTTCCCCAACCCATCCTCCATTCCCTCTTCCATAAAGGTAAGCCTCCCATAGGGAGTCAGCAGAGCCTAGTACATTCAATTGAGGCAGGCCCAGGCCCCTTCCCCTGCATCAAGGCTGTGCAAGGTGTTCCACCATATGTAATGGGCTCCAAAAGCCAGCTCATGCACCAGGGATGAATCCTGATCCTACTGCCAGGGGCCCCTCAAGCAGATCAAGCTACACAACCATCTCGCTTATGCAGAGAGCCTAGTCCAGTCCCATGCAGGCTCCACAACTGTTGATCTAAAGTTCATGAGTTCCCACTAGCTTGGTTTGGTTGTCTAGTTAGGTTTCCCCATCATAATCTTGATGCTTTTTGCTCATAGAATCTTTCTTCCCTCTCTTCAACTGAACAACTGGAACTCAACATGGTGCTTGGCTGTGGATCTCTGTATCTGCTTCCATCACTTACTGGATGAAGGCTCTATGATTACAGTTAGGGTATTCACTGATCTGATTACCAGGGTAGGCCAGCTCAGACACCCTCTCCACTATTGCTAGTAGTCTAAGCTAGGGTCATCCTCGTGGATTCCTGGGAACTTCGCCAGCACCAGGTTTCTCCCTATCCCCATAATGTCTCACTCTATCAGGGTATCTCTTCCATTGCTCTCCCACTCTCTCTCTCCCCAAGCTCAACCATCCTGTCTTTCCTTTATGTTCTCATCCCGCATCCCCTACCCTCTATTGCCCCCCTCACCCCCAGTTTACTCATGGAGATCTCATCTATTTTCCTTCCCCANGGCAATCCATGTGTCCCTCTTAGGGTTCTCCTTGTTAGCTAGCTCCTCTGGAACTGTGGGTTGTAGTCTGATTATCCTTTGCTTTACATCTAGTATCCACTTATGAGTNAGTACATACCATGTTTATCTTTCTGAGTCTGGGTTACCTCACTCAGGATGATATTTTCTAGTTCCATCTATTTACCTGAAAATTTCANGATATCATTGTTTTTTACTGCTGAGTAGTATTCCATTGTGCATATGTTCCACATTTTCTTGATCCGTTCTTCAGTTGAGGGGCATCTAGGTTTTTTCCAGGTTCTGGCTATGAATAATGCTTCCATGAACACAGTTGAGCATGTATCTTTGTGGTATGATTGAGCATTCCTTGGGTATATGCCCAAGAGTGGTATCATTGGGTCTTGATGGTAGATGGATTTCCAATTTTCTGAGAAGTCACCATACTGATTTCCAAAGTGGCTGTACAAGTTTGCACTCCCACCAACAGTGGAGGAGTGTTCCCCTTGTTCCACNTCCTCTCCAACATAAGCTGTCATCAGTGTTTNTGATTTTAGCTATTNTGACAGGTGTAAGATGATATCTCAGATTCATTTTGATTGGCATTTCCCTGATGACTAAGAATGTTGAGCAATTCCTTAAATGTTTTTTGGCCATTTGAAATTCTTCTTTTGAGAATTCTCTGTTTAGCTCTGTAGCCCATTTTTTAATTGGATTGTGTGGTATTTTGATATGTGTTTTCTTGAGTTCTTTGTATACTTTGGAGGTCAGCCCTCTGTCAGATACGGGGTTGATGAAGTTCTTTTTCCATTCTGTCGTTTTGTCTTTTTTTTTAATGTTGAATTTAGAGCACAGGGCAGGAAGAGCTAGGCTGGAGTGGTGATGTGCTCTGGCTATGGACTGAGACATCCAGCTAGTGGCCAGAACTAAGAGCTCCTGCAGCAGGTCATGAGATGTTTCATCATAGCTACCTTCCCATAGATAAGTTCTCTCTCTCTCTCTCTCTCTCTATCTCTATCTCTATCTCTATCTCTATCTCTATCTATCTATCTATCTATCTATCTATCTATCTATCTATCTATCTCACACACACATACACACACTCACAAACACACATAACTTTTGAAAAAATAATAATACTAAAATAATAACTAATTAGATTGCTATAAGATTTATGTGTAATTCCTACAGCAAGCAGTAGAATATATGAAAGAGATACAGAGAGAATGCTCAAGAAACAATTAAATGGAATACTGAAAGTATTCACTTAATGCAAAAACACAGTGGGAATGAGGAACAAAGGGATTTTTTAAAAGATTGAACATAGAAAAAAGGGAGCAAATGACAGACTGAATACAATGTATTAAATGTAGGAAGATAGAGTGGATATTCTGTTCAAAAGAGAGATTGTTAGATGGGATTAAAAAAACATCAAGAACCAACTATCTTGTGTCTATAATAGATAATATTCTAAACACAATGGCACAAGCAGAATGAAAATAAAAAGATCAAAAGAAAATGCAACATGTAGTCAGAAGTTTCTCTGGTCCCACCTGGCCCCATAGTCCCATAGCCACTTACAAAATAATCATNCAGAGACATATATTAATTACCAACTGTATAGCCTATGGCAGGCCTTTTGTTAGCCAGCTCTTTCATCTTAAATTAACCTATTTCTATTAATCCATGTATTGCCACTTGTTCCGTGGCTTTACCTGCATCCCATTACATGTTGCTCCTTGGACGGCATTTGGCATCTCCCCTTGCTCTCCTTTCTCCCTTCATTATCTCTCCTGGATTTTCCCAACTGGCTCCATCCTGCCCTGCCAGAGGCCAATGCAGGTTTATTTATCAACCAATCAGAGCAACACATAGTCACAGTGTACAGAAAGACATCCCCCAGAAGCACCACATAAGCAGGGAGCATGAAAAAGCCAGAATGAGTGCATTAACATGAGACAAAATAGACTACAGGTCATGGATGCTCCCTAGTGGTAAGACAGGTACCTCAGAATGATAAAGGGGCCAATGTGCCGCAAAAATATAAACTGATGAATGTGAATGCCTATCAAACTTATCACCCCAAACTGATATAGTTGGTAATACTAACAGATTCACAATTGTGTCTGGAGGGTTTGTGTGGTTATGTGTGGTATATATACATATATGTTTGTGTGCANACACCTATGTGCATACATGGAGGCCCAAGAAGGACATAAGATGTCCAGCTCAGTCACTCTCTCCCTCATTCCCTTGAAACATAGTATTTCACTGAACCTGGAGTTAGGCTGGTGGTCACCAAGCCCNAGAGATACTCCTTCACCTACCATCCTCCTAGTAGCACTTAGATTAAGGCATACACACAACCACATCTGGCTTTTTTCTACGGATTTGAAAAGACCTAGTCCAAAATACTAACAGTCTGGCTGAGGACTCTAAGCATGAAGGGCCCATCTCCTAGAGCCCTTTAGAGATTTTAAATACTCCTTCTCAACAATTGATAGAATAATTAGATGAAAAACGAATTAATCTCCTTAACAAAATTATTCTTTACAGAGCACTCTAGTTGTCACTCCACTAGAGGGTAGACCCTCAGGACATGGCCCCGAAGAACTCCACTGATTACCTGACTTCACAATGTCCCTATTCTTCAGATGACTTTACATCCAACATGCTTCTAAAAGAATTAGGTACCCATCTTTTCAGTTTAAAGTCACCCCCAAATGCCTTTAGGTCCACTTGTGAAATGATTGGGGAACTATTGTATATATTTGTCATGGCACGCTAAGATCCTTCCACATGGAGGTCATGCCTGTCATTTAGCAGATAGAGCCTGGGTTTGAGAACTCGAGCACATCTGAAAACTTGGAAAACTATTGTGACTTTCTATTGGTTCAGCTGGCCTTAGACTTCTGGCCATTCATCCTGGTCTCCTGACTGCCTCTGTGAAGCAATGTTCTTGTGAGTGGCCCAGCTATTTTTCTCATAGGGAGGTGTATTTTCCTAGTAATTTCTACACTTCTTGCAGATGAGACTCCCTTGGAGGCTACTCTACCTTGCTTTCTCATGACAGTAAGTGCTCATTCGCTTGTGGAAGTGAAAAGCCGATGCCTGGCCTCTGCTGTTCACTGGTATTTTTATGCAATTCTCACCAGGAAGTTCACTACCATGACCACATCCACTATCTACAGACCTCCCCTTCAGAGAACAGCTCTCACTGACCTCAACAGTATGGNGTCTCTGTAACCTGGATGCCCCTTTTCATGCTGCACATAAAGCCCCCTCTGGATGCTCCTGTGGAGTATCACTAGACTGCAGGTGTTGAGATCTCATCTTCCAGCCTTCCCACTCTTCTATCTCCCCATGCACGTTTGCCATGGTTGCCCTAGAAACTGTGTTCTATATGCTCTATGTATGCCAGGGCTCAGCTCTAGAGAAGTCATGTAGTCTATTAGNGGCATAGCCAGTTCTGCCTTCACAGAAAGTCCAGCCTCTTTCATCATGGTACAAAATTCCACAGTTTTATTTTATATAGGTTGAGTTTTATTTATGGTCTTACTGTTTGGTTGGCTGGTTAATTTGAATTGAGTGAACTGGTCTGAGAAGTTGTGGGTTTTATCTCTATAAATTTTCTAAGCGGCCAACTTTTTCAGAGGGATAGTGACAGTTTAGAAATATTCACAGACTCAAAGAGAAATGAGAAGTTGGCTGCAAGACCTGTTTATATGCTGTGCTGTGATTTTTTTTTTGTTTATTTGTTTAAGGCTTGAAATGCACATTGGAATCCATACACAGAAACATATAGATTTCCATTTTCTCAGAAACTCAAGATGTCTCTGGCTTTCTCTGAGGGAGCTGAATTTCTTGAATAGAATGTGATTCTACCAGGTATGCTCAGTGTGCCAATGANTGCTAGCTAGCCTCTGGGTCTCTACTTCCAANTGAAGGTAAAGGACAGTCCTGGGCTGGAGCTCACTGACTGCCTTGAGATTAGAAGTGGAGCCAAGCTACATGCAGATGGAGGGGTGTGGCTTAGGAAGTTACTGGAGTACTGCGTGGGGCTATNTTCTCACATAAATTGGTTCTGTTAGTAACATGTTCATTTGGCCACCTCTGCACTCATGTGCCTGCAACGGGGCACAGAGGAGTGAACATATCTAATTTGTATAACTATGGCTGGCTTTTCAGCCTTGGGATTGTTGTTGTTTCCTAGGTAATTCTCTGGTGAGACTGTTTGTGCATTATAGAAAGCATGACAGCAGGGTTACAGGATGACTCCAAAGGTCAAAGAGGAGACTTCAGACCTGATGGTTTGAAATCAATCCCCAGAGATCACATACTGGAGGGAGAGAACTGATCCTACTTCCCAGGNGCACTGTGANGTTACACGTACATACATACACACATATACACACACATACACATATATACATACACATAAACATATACACATGTATATATGCACATATACATACATAAACATACATACACACATATAGACACAAATATATATAATACACATATACATGCATAACCATATATGCACACATATACAAATGCATATGCACGTATACACACACACACACACAAATGACTGGATTTCAAGGTGGGTAAGGCATGAATCATAATTAGCTTTATAATAAAAATCCAGAGCCAGATATTGGGGTAAATGCTGGAAGATCACAAGCCAAAGCCACTTCTCACCTCCTCAACTCCTCAGCCGAAAAGAGAAGATCTTGTCTCCACAAATCATCAGACTGAATACCTCTNAGTCCTCAGCCAAAAGGGGGCTTGTTTCTGTCTCCTCCTGCCTTATATTCCTTTTTAAGACCAGCCATATCACTTCCTGTCTCAACCTTCCTAGTGCTGGAATTAAAAGTGAGTGATCCCAAGTACTGGAATTAAAGATATGTGCCACCACTGCCTGGTTGTTTCTCTTTTAGACTGGATTAATCTCATGTAGCCCAGTGTGGCCTTGAACTCACAGAAATCCAGACAGATCTCTGCCTTCTGAGTGTTAGGATTAAAGGTGTGTGCCACCACTGCCTGACCTCTGTGGCTAACTCTGTGGCTGGCTCTGTCCTCTGATCTTCAGGCAAGCTTTATTTCTTAGATTACATATATATATGGATTATATAATTTGTAGTAAGTGGGCAAATATGGTGTCTGATATATTAGAAGATAAACATAATTTCTTAAAAAATTCATATCATGAGGAAGTTTTGTACACTATATTTCCAGAACAGTGGAGGGCTGAGAAGTTAGCTCAGTGGGTAAAGTGCTTGCCTTGCAAGTATGAGGACAAGTGTTTGATCCTTAGAACTCATGTCAGATAGATAGATAGATAGATAGATAGATAGATAGATAGATAGATAGATAGATAGACAAAAATGGAGATGATGATGCACTTGATGAAGACAAGCAGACCTCCACAGCTGCCTAGTCAGCCAGCCTAGTGTTCATGGTAAGTTCCGTGCCAGTGAGAGACCTTGACTCAAAAAGAAAAAAAAAGGTATGCAGAAACTGAAGAACAATGCTAGAGATTGTCTTCTGTTCTCTTCATGAATGTGCACATAAATACAAACAAACCTACACATACTTGTACACCTTCACACATAGGAACCCAAACATACCTCCAGAGAAAGTAAAATATTTTTCTGTAGTAACTACTGTGACCTGTCTACTGGATCCTCCACCTTCACCTTTACCAAATAATTGTGTCTCTGAATTAAGCAAGAGAATTTAAGTGGCTATTGGTTGGTGTCCAGAAAATGGAACCTACGGGGAAGACTTTCCTAGTAGCGTCCAGGTGAGCCAAAGCCTGCTGAAGAGCAATGGACAGAAATGCTGGACAGCAGCTTTTGTTATAGTCTCAACCAGTACTTGTTTGATTGTGCATCAGATGCTTACCAGGGATGGGCCTCAGTTTCCCCAACTCTAAAAAGAGGAGATGGATTTGAAGTTCTGAAGCATAGAAGCATAGATTACCCCATGAAGCCAAAGGAGAAATGCTTAAAAGAAGGATGCAGAAAAGTATTCCAAACTCCTTCCTTTAAGGAAGGATCTTCAAACCCAAGGCACAGAAATCACACACATGTGCAGCCCAGCAGCTCACCCCTTCTTCTGGGACACCTTTGAGTTTTTGACTCAGCTGACAGTCTGCTATGGCAGGATTAGAAAGATGACGGGAATATCATCCTGACTGAGAGGAAGCTGCGCTCAACAGGGATTGCCGCATCACAAAAGCAGTGTCTCACCTTGCCTCTGAGTACCTGGCACACATCTCCATTCCTGGCAAATCCAAGGTCGGAAGAGTGTCCTTAGTCCTTAGGAAGACATTTGCCTTCCTGAAAGGATGCTTGCTTGAACAGGCTGCTTTAGACATTCACTAATATTGGATTAGGAAATGATAAACCAGTCCCGTGCCAGTCAGTATCTTCTTGATAGTATTTATCTGAGAAATGGAAACTATTTGTTGTTCCATCTAAACAGGAAAGAACAATATTTACCAAGTTATTATTGAATAGAAGTGCTCTGTCTCCTGACTCCACCTGCCATCAAGCATTTCACAAATGGAAGTAGGTAATTATCTTATTCACACCTATTCAGCAAGTATTTTGCAAGGAGAAGGAAACACTTGTGGGCTGACAGGCTGTAGAATGCTCCAGGCTTTACTGAGAAGAACACCTCTGCAGCTCCCAGACAAATGTTTAGGTGAGGAAAGATGGCTGAAGGAGATAGATGTGAAAAAGGACTCAATTGATTATTCTTTTCTGTGTTGCAAAGCTCATGGTATGTGGGACAATGAGAAAGGTATTTTCAGAGGCAGGGAGAGGCTGGCTCCTAACTTTCACACAGTGACATNTAGTTAGGAGAGATGTGTAGAAGGAATTCAGTCTCGACTCTCCCAGCTGATGTGCTTCGGAAGGAGTGATCGTCCCTAGGATAAAATTATCACACACTGGAAGTC
This sequence comes from Neotoma lepida, assembly GCA_001675575.1. Lineage (NCBI taxonomy): Eukaryota > Metazoa > Chordata > Mammalia > Rodentia > Cricetidae > Neotoma > Neotoma lepida. Next base: position 58,800 of record LZPO01076374.1, read on the forward strand.
CACAGAAAGCACCCTGGTGCCTCCGAATCAGCTCTAAGTACACAGACAGGCATAGCCTCTGCCTAGCGTGTGCCTTAACAGGCAGACAACCTAGAACTTGACCTTACCGACGTCTCCCACTCCTTTGTCTCAGTTATGGAGCTTAGGGAGCTTCTAAGGGAAGGTTCAGCACTGGGGGTTGGGGTCACCTCAGGGAAAATACTTGCAAGGCAAAGGAGGCACTTACCAGGTAAGAGGCCAGCTTAGAATATCAGGCCATTACTACAAAGATTCTTGTAATCCAATGCATAGTTTTCTGCCAGCTTGGCTAGCTCTACCTCTCCTCAGCAAAGTTCCTTCTGGAGAGTCGACTGAATTGACTGAGAATGGGATTGAAATAATCAGAATTGGATAGAGGATGATTCATGTTCTCTGTCATTTCCTCTTGTTCCTGCCTTTAGTTTATAAAACAGTTATGCTACTGGCTTACTAGACCTAAAACACATAGCAAGAGTTCTGAAGTATTGGTCGTTGTACCTGACAGTGTGTGCAGGATGGGAGTGGGTACTGTCCACCTGAATCTCCTGACTGAAGCCATGAGACCTGGGGGATGAAGTGGCTTTCTCCCAGGGACCTAGGGAGTAAAGTNCAGTGTCAGGGAGCAAGCTCCAGCCCTAGAGGAAGAAGATGCACTGTCAGAATCTGAGGGCTTTCTGATCCCACTTGTAACCACAGCACTTCAGAAGAGTCCAGAGGANTAGGTGGTGTCAGTAGGAGTGGGTGTTTGAATGTTTAAAATGGNCACCCCACTGGTATTTCTCTGTGTATTCAGTTNTTGGGTTCTTGCTGCTAAAGATGTGATAGCTCAGCTTCCTGCTCTTGCTGCTATGCCTGCCCATGTTACAACCATAATTACCTCCTACTGCAATGCTTGCCTCATACTGCCATGACCAACTACCACAATGGACTCCTAGCCTTTTGGAACTGTGAGCCCAAATGAACTCCTTCTTCCTTAAGTGGGCCTTGGTCCTGATGTCTTGCCAGAGCAACAGATAAATAAACAACACTATGATACATGTCCCTGTGGAGAGCATTGATAACACAAGATAGGTCATGTCAATGAGAGTAGGGGCTGAGAATATATTACAGCAATGATGGATGTACAATGTGGAGAGTGAAAACTAGTGATCTACTTCTTGGAACAGAACACAGAAAACCATGTAACCCTCGCCAGTTCCTGTTTTCTACTATGAGTGCTTTGTATCTGCTGAGCCTGCTCTCACTACAGGCCGTTAAGCACCACACAGTCTGTCCAGAATTCTTTATGTCCTGAAATTTTCTGAGCAATTTCACTGATCCAAATANTTTCATCCACCTCAATGATGCTCCATGGCCATCCTAACCACTTAGATGCTTCCTGGGGATCCCATCAATAATGACCCAGGACTGAATCTATTTCTACAGGTGCTTCTGATTGCCATGGACTAAGACCTTCAAGAACAAGGGTCTTGAAGAGTTGAGTTCCCTCTGATCAAATGTAAAAGGTATCTACCTGAGACTGACGATATTCCAGAGTCAAACAGAATGAGGAAGAAGGAAAATGGTTGTAGTTCTTGAGACAGACTGACAAAGGACTAAGATTTGGGGACTCGGGAAAAATGTAAGTGAAATGTACTGTAGAGCTAGCTGCTGGTGCTTGTCTTGGAAGTGAGTACAGCAGCCCCAAAGAATAAACCATGTGAATAGGCTAGGACAATGAGGTAATACAGGCATTATCCAGGAAAAACTGAGGTCAGCAGAAACAGAGGCCTAGGGCTGGATTTAAAATCAGAGTCTGAAGCTTCAGTGGCTCAAGCCTTTAATCCCAGCACTCAGGAGGCAGAGGCTGGGAGATCTCTGTGAGTTCAAGGCCAGCCTGGTCTACAGAGCTAGTTCTAGGACATCCAGGACTACAGAGAGAAACCCTGTCTCAAAACAACAACAACAACAACAACAAAAAAGAAAAACTCAGTCTGGTGGCTGAGCTACAACAAGAAAAGAGGTGAAGCGGGACCTAGGGAATTAGAGAGAAAGGTGGAANAATAGAGCAGGACATGCATAACCCATGTGTATCATTTGCATAATCTCAGGTAGTAGAGTTCCACGTAAATGGGAGCCTTAGAGAAATCACTGGGCTATGAGTTCCATGTATCCAGGGACCAGACCAGGTCAGCTTTGGCCACTCATGTATTCACAGAGCCTAGAATGTGGCAGTTGCATGTTCAGGAGACATGGATAACTCTTGTTGACTGACTTNAGTAAGGTCATCTTGCTGGAAAGTGAAAAATGACAGGAAAGTGCACCCCAGATCCCATCAGCTGAAAACAGTTCCTCCAGGACCAACCTGCTTCCCCAGCTGAAGCCCAGCCATAAGTCAGCTAGAGATCATCAGGAGCAAGCAAAAAGAAGCCTCATTTGTCCTGGTCTGCAAGCAGGAAAGCTTAGAGTTCTCCTTTGCCATTTCCATATCAATCCTGGGACTTCAGCATGGCTCTCAACCTTGAAAGAAATGGGGGCATCATTTGTTTTTTAAAAGATTTATCTATTATGTATACAGTGTTCTGCCTGTATGTATGCCTGCAGGCCAGAAGAGGGCACCAGATGTCACTACAGATGGTTGTGAACTATCATATGGTNGCTGGGAATTGAACTCAGGACCTCTGAAAGAGCAGCCAGTACCCTCAACNACTGAGCCATCTCTCCAGTGCCTGGAAAGCATCATTTTAAGAAGCCTTTCTTTTACACTAAATTGGTTCCGAGCCAATCTAATAAAAGGCTAAACGATGAAGGTGAATTTCAAAGAGCTCAGAGATTTCAAGTTGACTCATGCCAATTCTGAACTTCATAAAATTGCTTTGTAAGCAAATTCTAAATAATATTCTATGATATCTCTTTTTAAGGGATCAAATAACAGTCTCAAGGAATTTAGTGGCCAATTGTCATGAAATCTTCATGGTTATGAACATGAGTGTTTGGGTTTTCAACAGAATTTAATTAAAATGTATTTTGGAAGTAGTCTTTATGTTCAGAGCTAAATGTAGTAAGACAGTAAGGGACAGGATCTTATGGTATCCATTCTTTCAGAACTCTTGCTTCTCATTTCCACCGTCTTTGCCAGTATGCCTAAGCAATTCTAAGCTATACTCCTGCTGCAGTTTGAATCTTACACACCTCCTAAAANTTTCTGTGTTAAAGGCTTAGGTCCTGGATATGTGTTATTGAGAGTTGGTGAACAGCAGGAGGTGAGGCCTACACAAAGGTTCTGAAGTGCTCAGACGATTAAAGACATGCCCTTGAGGCCATAGTAGGACCCTGGTCCCATCTTTATCCCTTCTGGCCATGATGGACATTGCCTTCCTCTACTCACAGCCTTGCAGTGATACACTGCCTCATCACAAACCCCAAAGCAATGGACCCAACCAATCATGTACAGGAAAGACCAAAGCCACCAAAACTGTAAGCCGAAGCAAACCTTTTGTTTTTGTAAGTTAATTAACTTTGGCAGTTTGTTACAGTGACCAAAGCATGCTGTTTAAGAACCATGATTAAGCCAGCTTAGTAATTATGATTTGAATGCTATTGCTATATTTTTTATTGGGAAGTGCCACTGTTATTCAGAACTGTGCAGAGATGCCTGAGAGAGTGGGGACACTTAATCATTCTCGTTTTGCTTTATGTTCCCTGCTATATTCAGAAGGCTGAACCAAGGCTGCTTCTGTGTCCTCACAGACCAGACCACTTAGGAAGTTCTTACTGACACATTTCTTTTTTTATGTTTATTACAACTTAACGTAGTCATTGAGAGAATAAACCTTAGAGTCCAATTTTATGCCATTATAGCCTAAGATGTTTCACTACTTAATCATGTGATTGGTAGTCTATTGAAAGGGTGCAACATCACCTCCATGATGAAGTCCAGTCTAGATGAATGAACTGTATAAACACTC
>LZPO01076375.1:0-14638 GCA_001675575.1 Neotoma lepida
TACCAATAACAAAAATCCCACAGACATCATGATGCAAATCTCAGAGTTTTAACTGTAATGGTTTAAGTATTGAGAGCTCAAGCTTTGACAGGGCTTGAGCCTTTAGTGTCTACCCACAGAGTAATGATTATCAGATGTTAGCTTGCTAATCTGAGTGAGAGGGCATTCAGTTTCTGTGCTTCTATTAAATAAATCAGTATTTTTCACAATGGGTTAGCTTTATCTTTGCTCTTACCTCATTCTTCTCATATCCTTTTTTATTGCCATTAATATTTCCTTCTTGTATTAAAAAACAGATTATAAAATCTGTTAATTATATACACAATAAAATGGATTAAAGGTCAAGTACTAGAAATACAGAAGTAAATAAACCATTTACTTCCCTACACAGAATTTGTAATGACAGGAGACAGATACACAATTTCAGAACAGCATAACATATGCAACCATTATGTTGTGGGAAACAGAGGGAGGAAAAGATACCAGAGACTTCTTAGAAATGGCAGCACTCATGCAGACACCTGATAGATTGACTGAAATCTGGAATGTATCTACAGAAGCGTGGATACCCTATGTAGTTGGAAAGAAAGACAGAGTGTACCACCACTGAGAGCCACTATTAAGATAAACANTGATCCATTATGTTTTTAACAGCTTTTGTCTTCAGGAATAACTAATTTTTAGCTCAAATGTGTTATTAATGGATGTGTACTCCTCTTGCTACCCAGCCTTTGCCTGTTTCTGTTTTTCCCTCTTTATTTTACAGCTCTGCCTCCTGAGTTGTCCTCATTCCTAAGAAAATTTCCTACATACCAATGAGGTCAGTCCCTAGTACTTATGACTCTAAAAGAGGGATATTTTATCATCTCCAAATCAGTATACAGGAAAGATACCAATTTCCTCTGAGGTTGTGTTGCCCTATTGGCCAGTCACCATGGAAAGGAGAGAAGTGCATGTACAATGATGTACCTCCCACATCCTTCCCCTATCTCCAAGATCCATCAGCAGATATAAGGCCCTTTTGCCAGTCAACTGGAACCATATGGCTTAGGGTTGAGAGAGTTCTCCGAAAGAAGCAAATAAATATAAAACTAATATTCTGTAACAATTAGTATCGGTTTTTACATCTGAACTTCCTTCCATCAAAANTCTTAATTTTAACTCTCAACCTTTAGAACNTTTGGAACTCCAGTTCCAGAGACTTCAATACCCTCTTGTATCCTTCACAGGTGTCAGGAACATACATGGTGCACAGACACATGCACATAAAACATTCATACACATAATAAAACCAGTACATTTCTATTCTATGTGTTTTTTAAAAAATAATTTATTATTTTTATTTTATGTGCATTGATGTTTTGCTTGTATGTGTATGCCTGTGTTGTTTTGCTTGTATGTGTCTGGTGCTGGGCCCCCTGAAACTGAAGTTACAGACAGTTGTGAGCTGCCATGTGGCTACTGGGAATTGAACCCAGGTCTTCTGGATGTGATCTTAAACTTAAACTTGTGTTGCCCCATAGGCCAGTCACCATGGAAAGGAGAGAAGTGCATGTACAAAGATGTGCCTCCCACATTCTTTCCCTCTCTCCATCATCCATTAGAAGATGTAAGGCCCATTTGCCAGTGATCTTAAACTCTGAGCCGTTTCTCCATTCCCACTCTGGGTGTTCTATATTCTTCCTTCAAATCTTAATCAGTTGTTTGTTTTCTCATACATTCTGAGGTTTTTCATCAGTTTATTTTGAGTTTACCTTTGCCTGAAAGCAAATAGTGCTGATATCCAGATTTTCCTTAGAGTGAGACTTGTTAAACATTTCTACTCTAACCTTGTGACTACAGTAGATATGTTAACCTTTTTTTCTCTTCCCAACCCAAGTGAATGCATTTGCCTGATGGGGTGGATTCTTACTTCTCTGATGATATATATATATATATATATATATACTTTTCTCTGATGAAGTCCACACATCATTAAAACTCATATTCTGCTTTTCCTGACATACATAGTCATGCCCATAAAATTCTGTTGCATCAATCTTAGTATAGAAAAGTTATAGATAATAGATGATAATAATAGATAATAAATGATAGATAAATGGTAGATGACCGATAAATATAGATGGATAATATTAAATAGATGATAGATAAATATAGATAGTAGACAGATGATAGATAAGACAACTGATAGAGAAATAGAGACAGATTTTATATATGTCTATATATAATGTATACACACAAAAATGTAAATATAGATAGATAGATGATAGATAATAGGTAAGTAGATATATCAGTGATAGATGAAAGATAGATAATAGTGTGGTGGTTTGAAACAAGATGACCCCCAAAGGGAGTAGAACTATTAGGAGATGTGGCTNTTTTGGAGGAAGTATGTCACTGTGGGGGTGGGCTTTGAAGTCTCCTATGCTCAAGCTATGCTCAGTGTGGCACAGAGTTCATTTGCTGTTGCCTGTGGATCAAGATGTAGAACTCTCAGCTTCTTCTCCAGCACTGTGTCTGCCATGTCCCACCCTGATGATAATGGAGTAAATCTCTGAAACAGTCAGCCACCTCAAGTAAACATCTCTTCACAGCAATAGAAACCCTAACTAAGCCAGATATGTAAATAGATGACACATAAATGATGAGAAGATATAGAGACAGAAAATAGATAATAAAAAGGTATGGTTGGTAATTAACCATAGATTANAGATTGTTTATTAGGCAGATAGATAAGTAGAGAGATATTATGGATGACAGATGCTACATAGATGATAGATGACAGAAAACATTAGAAGGGGAGAGAGGTGGAACTTAAGGGAGCTGAGGTAAACCTATCTTCTGACAATGTGCAGGTCTAACTTAAATCAAATATCCAAAGAGGTTCTGCCATATGAATAACAAACTAACCTAAGGTTAGAAGACACTTTACTTCTGAGTAATACTCTCTAAGCTCCTTAAGTAGACCTGTCCTGAATGTATAAATGGAGAAATGACTTTCCATATGAGCTAAGGTCGGAGTTCTCTGAGTGAGCTTTGGTTCCATAGGATCTCTTACTATGAAAGATTCAGGAAAAAAAAGCAATATTAAGAAATAATCCTGTGGGATGANTNATCCCCAAGAGGCTTGAGGGCCAGCCGACCCAAACCAGTAAAAAAGATACATTCTGAGAGCCAGCCTAGGTCTGCCTAGGGGCCTTAGCAACGGCAGCTGAAACACGATCTGGAGATGACCTGGACCAATGAGAGGCAGCCATGTCACACCAGCAGATGCATATTCATCAGACCTTCCCCCCAGGGTGGAGTGGAGGGTATATAAGGCTTGCCTCTTCATGAATAAACTGAGCTTGTTGTTTCGCATTCTCCTGGAATCTGTGTGTCTTGACTTCATGCCTACTGGCACCCTCCTCCAAAGGGAACAACAGCAAGGACCCCTGCTACATAATCCCTTTCCTTATTCATGGTAAATTTTATTAATTAGAAGCCTTTATCAAGATAATCTCCAAAATCAGATTTCTTTCTCTATGTGGGGTATTTCTCACCAGAAATTTCTCTAAGTCCTAGCATCTTTAATATGCTTGCCTCTCACATATCAGTTCTTACTATATAACTTCTTTATCCGATAACCTAGACAAGCATTAGTCACAAGCTTACTCTCATGCCATCCTCCTGTTGTTTTCCACACCCAGCTTCACCTTAACTATTTCTTCGGTGTTGTCATTTCTATGCTTATTGACTATCTTTCAATAACTAAGAAACACAAACAGTAGGAAATGTCAGATAGAAAGCACAAGAAAAATCCAATAAAAATAAAAAATGAATATATAACTCAAAGAGAAGCCTTAAGAAAACATGCCCAGGGTCATTTCAGAAGGAATACTCAGGCAGTTGTGCAAAAGACTTTTCAACAAAATCTATAGAACAATCTAGAGGAAAAATTCATCAGTTACCTTTGCTTCCATTGTATATAAACAAACAATCTATTTAAACCTAATAGATAATAGCAATAAATATATCACATAAAACCTCCAGCAACAAAATAGAATAATAATGTTATAGAAAATTTATAGTTTTCTGATTTTTGCCGAAATTGTCATTTTAGTAAATAATATGAAGATTATTGTTTTAGCTTTGTGAGGTTTAACTCTTTTGTTTGCTTGTTTGAGATGGAGCTTACTATGTTGTCCATAATGAACTCACATTTATGATTCTGCTGCCTTGTCCTCTAGAGTAGCTGGGATTAAGAGTGTTTACCACTGGCTATGTTAGCATTCTTGTTTGTTTGTCATGGTATTTTAACAGCTCCGGGGATTTTTTAATATCCCTTGCCGTTCTCTCTCTTATCCATGTTTTAGGGGAAAATTAATCAAGACATTTCCCATGAGCATCCATTTCCCAATAGATTTAGTACTAGAACTTTTTTCAATTAAAACTATGATGAATAAATTGCTGCATGTCACATGATCAGAAAACATGCTGCTTCTCTCTAACATCTACATATTCATCCACTTACTCAAAAAAAATCATTTACACTATGATAGACACTGGAAATGAAAGAATTAAACAAGCTCTGTTCTCAGGATGTTGACATGCATTTATGGGAGTTTGAGACACAAGTCAAAGTAGGGGGTTATAGATAGAAACACAGACGCTAAGATCATGTGTAGGGGTATGTGGAACAGATCCTTGACTCGAGTCAAAGTTCTAATTGAAGCTAGTGGAAGCAAGGTGAAGTCTGAAACATCAAGTGCATAAAAAGGGGTGGAGAACAAAGACTTTCCAACAGCAAGGTAAGTTGTGGTCAATATGAACCCAATGCCATGTAGACTAACTGATTCCTTTCATTGTTCTATTTTCTTAACTTTAAAATCAGAGCAATCACTTTAAATTATCTGAACATTTCCTCTACACTGTGGTTCTCAACCTTCTTAATGCTGTGACCCTTTAATGCAGTTCCTAATGTTGTGGTGACCTCCAAGCATNAAACTATATTTATTGCTACTTCTAACTGTAATTTGCTACTGTTATGAATTGTAATGTAAATATCTTTGTTTCCCAGTAGTTTTAAGAACCCCCCTGAAATGTTGAACCCCCATATGAAGATATTCATGGAATACAAGAGCCTGCAACTTGCAAGATGGTCCTCTCCAGAATCATCCATTCTTAATCTCAGAGTTCAGGCCTAAATTTTTGTTAATAAGGTATATTGTCTAGGAATTTTGACTAATTTCAGGAGCTGAGGAAGAAAAAGCCTATGATGCAGGAGGGAGGGAGCATCTCTAGCATACCATTCCTAGGGCCTATGCTACTATTGCTAGTCCTTTCCAAGATCTAAACCAGTAAATCTAACTGCATTTCAACTCAATTTGAAGTTCAAATAGTGTAACTGTGCTATTTCTTTTGGACAGTCATCTCATCCTATAAGTCATATCTTTTTAAAGTAAATAATATTTATTAGTTCTTTGTTCATATAATATAATTTGATTATATTCACCTCTACTACTCCCCCAACTCCTTCCAGATTCACTCTTTCCTCCTTACCCCCTCCACTTCATGTCTATCTATTTATATCTATTTATCTATCTATCTATCTATCTATCTATCTATCTATCTATCTATCTACTTACATCTATCTATTTATTTTTATTTATTTATTATATAAGAGACCATTTTACAGCAGACATCCTGGTCCTTTGGCTCTTAAAATTTTTCCAACCCAATTTTCTGTGATATTCCCTGAGTCTTAAATGTAGGAGTTGTGCTGTAAATGTATTAGCTGGGGATGGATACCCTACTCTAAGATGTTNTTTGCAGTTTGATCAGCTGTGGATTTCTGTAATGATATCCATCTTCTGCAGAGACAAACTTCTTTGGTGATGAGTGGGATCTACACTTATCTGATAAATACTTTTATTAGGACCTGTTTTAGTAACTAGATAAAGACTGGAAAACCCATCAAGATGTTTGCTCTCTTTAGTACCTTCTTATGGAAAGTTGCTAACATATCTCTATTCTGCTTCTTTGGTATATCTTCTGTCTTCCTTCTCTGTCTTTACTGGTAATGTCAGCCTGCTCTCTTTCAGAAACTCTTACATATTTGAGGACAATGATTTCAATGGAGCTTCCCGACTCTAGACCTTTTTGCATTGCATCAATTCTTGTACCAAACTCATGTTTCCCTGTTGCTAGAGCACCCTTTATAATAAGTGCAATACAAAATATGGATCATGGAAAGAGTTCAAGCAGGAGGGAGGAGTCTCTCCATTACAGAGCCTGAAAACTCAATGTATTCAAAATCTCTCAAAATAAGCTAAAGTCAACATCAGTATACTAAAGTCTGAGTAGTCTTTCTGTAGAGAAAATTATTTAACTCTCAGTGATTCATGTTTTTTAGGTTTTCTTTAAAAAAAATAAACATTGTGGGACTAAAGCAATGTCTCAGTAGTTAAGATCACCCACTGTTCTTGCAGAGGACCACAGTTCAGTTCATAGCACTCATATTGTGGTTCACAGCTATCTTTAACTCTAGTTCCAGGGAATCCAATGCCCTCTTCTTACCACTTCTTTGGGCACCAGGCATACATGTGGTACACATATATACATGGTGGCAAGATACTCATATGCAAAAAATAAAATAAATAAGTCTTAAAAAATAAACTATACTTTATTTTATATATAGTAATACAATTTACATATTAAATAATATTATAATACAATGATTTTACATAGTTTTAAACATAAAAATTAGAAAAGTTTCAGATCTCTTTTTACTATGGACAAATACACTCAGTGACTAGTTGATTCAAATTCATGGCACACTATTGGTAAATAGAATTAATAAAAAAGTCTGACTCTCAAAACCACTTCCTCAAAGGAATAATATATTTTGGAGTCTTTTGAAATGTAAAAATGGTTCTTGCTAATTGATATTTAAAATTTAATTCATATATTTATCAAGAAAACTAAGGAAAAATAGCTTCATATCCTCTTTTGTTATTCATGTGTCCTTGCATGTACATTACATTCTTCCTTATCAACTTTTATTACCCTCTTTTGGTCTCCTTTTTAAATATTGGACTTGAGCAACATTTATGTTTATTCATTATTGGCTAGGATCCACATGTTGGGGAGCACATGCATTGCTCTTTGTTTTCTTCAAAAGTTTGGATCACTTTACTTAGTATATTTTCAGGTCTGTTTTCTTGAAATTTTCATGGTTTTAGTTTTCTTTGCAGTTGAATAATATGCTATTGTGTGTATGAGTCATAGTTTTATTTAGTTTTTTTTTCTACTTATTAGTTTTTGTGGTGGTTTGAATTAAAATCACCCCCATAACTCATATATTTTAATGCTTAGTCACCAGGGAGTGGAACTGTTTGAAAGGATTGGAAGGATTAGGAGGTGTGCCTTTGTTGGAGTAGGTATGGCTTTTTTGGAGGAAATGTGTCACTGTGGGTGGGTTTGAGGTTTCAAAAGCCCACACCAGTCCTAGGCTCCTTCTTTCTCTCTGCTTACAGATTAGGATGTATCTCTTAGCTACTTGTTCCAACATCTGCCTACTTGACACTATGCTCCCTGCCATGATGATAATTGACTAAAATGCATTCTTTTATAAGAGTTGTCTTGGTCATGGAATCTCTTCACAGTAATAGAATACTGATTAAGATAGTTCTTAATTTTAAATAGCTATAATATTCCATGAAATATATTTCAATAAACACTGGAACTCATTTATACCCTACAAAACCATTCATAAGAAGCTTTCACATTTGTTTTCTAATGTGTTTATCAATCATTTCAGGAAATGCTTATAAAATAACTATTATTGTTATCTGTAAAGTAGACAGCAGTAAACAACTATATATGGCTCCTTCCAATCTGTTTACTTACAGTTTCTAGAAATTAGATTTCTCATTTCTTCAAGCCTTTGAATGTGAATGACTGCTATGCAAAATGCTTTCCTTAATCCTTATCTAATAAACTCTGCAGTTCCATAGGTCACAGACTCTCAGCTCATTCCCCACAGAAGACCCATCAATTGCTGTCTCACTGTGGCTGGCACTCCACCTGACACACAGTTCTCAGTAAATGCACTTATAAAATTAATAAGTAGATAAATGCATTGATATTTAAATTACTTTATTTTGATTAATTCAATCAAAATTGTAAGCTAAAAGGTATTTTTGTTACAGTGATTTCAACTTTAAAATATAGAAAAATAAATTATTTTATGACATTTATGCTTATATTTTTAAATTTTATCTTGTGACTTCTTATCAACACTGTCATAAAATATAAGAGTACATTTCATATTCTTAATTGTATATGAAGTGCTATTTTGCAAGGCTTTCAAATTTTTGTGCTGCATGGAAATNGAATTAAAATGACAATTAGAAATGAAGTTAAATTTTAATGATCATATGTCAGGGAAATAGGATCATACAGTAAATTTTTATCAATAATATGAATTTCAAAAGTCCCAAATGTTCACCTTGATCTTTGGAACACAATGATCATAAACAGAACCAGCACAATTTGTTGATTAGTTGAGGAGTCACAGTTCAGTTACACACTTTTTCACTAATAGCAATGAATAAGCTAGTTCTTTATAAATCCTGAGTTGAGAATTGTACCTGAGCCCATTATATAGTCAAGTGACTCATTATGATAAAGGAGGAAAAATAATAGAGATGTGTAGAGAAATATTTATAGATCAGTGAAGTTAAGATATTGTTAAAATNGGAAGAAAGAATTTGAAGATGAAATAAAACTAGCAGTGTCTGAGGTGTAGCTCAGGAGTAGTATTAGCAAAGTATGGGCTCTGAGTTCAAGACTCAGTATAAAAAGAAGAAAAATAGAAAACGTANNGAAGGCAAAAACAAGAAGGTGAGGATGAGCAAGAAGGGAACAAAGAAGAGGAAATAGCAAGAAGAGGGAGGAAGAAGAGTTTGGCAGAAGATTAAAACCTCAGTATGAAAATATAAGGGACATTGTATCATTCTGTCTACTATCATGTATAGTTTTATGATAAAAAGAAAAGTAGGAAGGGGAAAGTAGCAGAAGTGGAGAGAAGAGTAAAGTGGAATGAAAAAGAAAGACAAAGGGGGTGAGTGGAGGAAAAGGAAGAAGGAGACAAGGGAAAAGGGGAAAGATCAAGAAACATAATATCAGTTGAATGGAAATTGAGAAAAAAGAACTAGTCNAAGGTAAGAAAAATATCTTAACAACCTGACCTACACTATGGGAAATATTTTGGTTGATCAGAAACTCATGGTATTTGATCTGGGTCCCTTTTGGAACATAACTGCAACTAGTAGTGATGAATCACTTTTGATTGGTGCATAGAGGGCTTTATGTTGTCACATCTGCTCCTTGCAAGAAACCCATGCCGTTGGTGCTATTTCTATCCACACAAAAAATACTGAAGATTAGAGAGCACTAAATTACCCCTGAGTTAATTCTAAACAAGTCTCAGTGTGATTCATTAAGCAACATGGGAACCAGTGATCACATCATGCTGTGTATTTTATGTGTGGCTCATTCACACATCTTCTGCTCTATATTTTTAATCAGGTTAGCCTAAGTCAATCACAGTAAAATGTTGTGGAATAATTGAGGTATCTGGAGCCAGAGTGTCAATTAAAATATTATTCACAATAGAAGTTATTTTTGCTGTGAAGTGAAAGCCTACATATATATTTATCTACCCATGAAAATATTTAAAAATGGTATCACATTCAAGACCCTATCTTTGCCTGCTTTTCACTTCTTTAGCTGTACACACAGATGAAAGCTTTCCCAAGTGCTCATTATTTTAAGAAAATATTATAATACAAAATATGTATGTATTTCAATTCAAATATAAAACTTTCAAACAGTATAGCAATGGTCTTGTGTAATGATTTTCAGTTACAGTGCTTTGAGACACTGCTCCATAATACATAGGCAACCAGTGCTTCAGATGATGTGGGGTCCTCCATCACCAGGGATGTATGTACCTGAAATATAACACCATGGAAAGAAAGTAAAAAAGAACTAACCTTGAGTCCCTGCATGTCATGCCACATTGACTTTTCTGGGACATACCTGGAGACTTTGGCCAACAACATGTGGATTATATCCTTGTTCTCCATTGTAGCCACAAACAACACCCCTCCAACNTGTATGTCTAATAAGAAACTCAGAGAAACTGTCTGAAAATTTTCCTGTTAAATTACCAAGTATAGTATTTTCTTTTTTTGTTTGTTTTTTTGTTTTTTGAGATAGGGTTTCTTTGTGTAGCTTTGTGCCTTTTTCCTGGAATGCACTCTGTAGCCCAGGCTGGCCTCAAACTCACAGAGATCTGCCTGCCTCTGCCTCCCAAGTGCTGGGATTAAAGGTGTGTATCACCACTGCCCGAAAAAGTGTAGTATTCTTATTACCTGGTAGATAATTACATCTTGAGATCTTGTTCTTACTAAGAGAGATGAAGGATCTCTTAGGTACCTGTTATAAAACCCAGGCTATAGCCCATTTCTTAATTGTATTAACTTAAAACTTCACACTAATGACCTTGAAAAGGGTGTGCCCATATTTAGAAATGCATATGTATGTGTATAAAACATAATATATACATATATTTAGCTTACTGTCCTATATAAACATGTAGCTTTTAATCAGAGAAGCAGGAGAGATATAAAAATGCACGAAAAATATGTCTAAAACCCAAGCAATGGTGAAAGCTAGATTTTGATATGATTGTCACTAAAATAGAGTCAACAAACGCAGAGACTCTCAAGTAGTATTAAACTGAAAAAAAAAGAGTATATAGTATTCAATTTTATAAAAGCTAACACAAAAACAATCTTCTATACTAGAGAAAGAAAAAGTTTTGTATACAGAGAAATAAGAATGAGTAATATAGAAACTATCTCATCAAAACCAAGCGAACCAGAATGCAGTTATTATTTTCCCATTTCTGAAAGGAAAACAAATCTGTTAATTCAAACTTCTATACCCAGAAAATAAAAACATCTTTAAATATGTCAAGAAAAACAGAATTTTTTCAAACAAACAAAAACTGAAGTATTCATCCTCAGAAAACATGCCTGATGAGAAATGTTGAAGAATTTTTCAGACAGTTGATTGTGATTTCAGACCTGTGATTATAAGCATAGAGAAATTAAAAATAGATGATTGGAAACAAAATCGTAAAATATCTTGCTTATTTATAATTGCTCCAAAAATTTGACTGTTCAGAGCAAAGACAATTGCAATGCATTTTGTGGTTGTATAATATGTTAAACTAAAATGTGTGTGCCCACAAAGCACAAAAGGTAGAAGAACCAATCTGAGTTGTCAATCAGCTACTCAGAAAAAAAATGGGACAAAGATGCTGAATAAAATAACTTTGAAAATTATCTATTTTTGGTTCATGTTTAAGAAAAAAAGAAAGAAAAAAGAGGCTATAAATAACAAGTGATTGTTAAGTCTACTCTGGAAAAAAGATATAGAAATGATGAATAAAAGGTAGATCATTGAATCTACTCTGAAAAAAAAATTCAGAAATGATGAATAAAGGGTAGATCATTGAATCTACTGTGGAAAAAAGAGATATAGATATGATAAGATAAAACAGATGTTTGAATCTACTTTTAAAAGACAACTACTAGTTTTAAATATTTTACATTGCATTAGATTTTTGGATATTGTATACAATTTTGGATTGGACTCACCAAAATAGGATAAATAATGAAAGTTTTTGTCTGAATTTGTCAAATGTTAATAGACTAGACATTGTTAATGTAATTCTTGACTGTACATATTGTATATATTTATTGGATATAGTTTTTCTCGTATTAGTTATAACCTTCTTTCATTATTTTAGACAAAAAAAGGAAATGTGGTGATTATATTGTGTCCTGCAAAATATTTTGTACCCTAATAAAACTTATCTGGGGTCAGAGAACAGAATAGCCACTAGATAGACATAGAGGCCAGAAAATGGTGGCACACATGCCTTATATACCTTTTTGCTTCCTGCCATTACTTCCTGGGATTAAAGGCATGTATCTTTCCCAAGCAAGACATAGATCTCAAGTCTTGGGATNAAAGATGTGTACCACCACGCCTGGCTCTGTTTACAGTGTAGCCTTGAACTCACAGAGATCTGGATCGATCTCTGCCTCTGGAATGCTAGGATTAAAGGCATGTGTGCCACCATTTTCTGGCCTCTATGTCCACCTAGTGGCTGTTCTGTTCTCTGACCCCAGATAAGTTTTATTAGGGTACACAACATTTTGGGGGACACAATATAATCACTACAATCTATTTGGAAAAACATTGTAAAACTAAACAAATAAGAGGCTATACTCAAACTCCATCCTACAGGAGTATGTGGTTCCAACTTTCAAATTTCTTATAAGTCTGAGGAGATTTCTCAGTGGTTAAAAGCTCTTGNCATGAAAGCAAGAGGACCTGAGTTCAAATCCTCATCACCTGATGGGAATGTCTTTCTAAAAATGTGTTGCTCTGATTGGTTGATAAATAAAGCTGTTTGGCCAATGGTGAGGCAGAATAAGGTTAGGCGGGACATTCGAACTAGGGGAAGAGAAGCAGAAAGCAGAGCAGGGGAGACGCCATTCTGCCACCTAAAAAGCAACATGTAACNGCACACAGGTAAAGCCACGTGGAACANGTGGCNACATAGATTTATAAAATGNGTTAATTTAAGATGTAAGGGCTAGCTAGTGAAAAGCCTGCCAGGGCCATAGTTTAAAAATAATATAAGCCTCTGTGTGTTTATTTGGGTCTAAGCGGGCCGTGGGAGCCGGGTGGGATCAGAGATCTGGACCAGACAAACTTTCGTCTACAATCACCCACACAGAAGCCAGGTATGCTTATGCTTATGATCCTAGAGTTGGATAGCAAACACAGACAGATTCTGAAAACTCACTGGCAAGCCTGCCTAGATGAAATGGTAGACTTCACATTCATTGAGAAGACCTATCTTGAAAGATAAGGTGGATAGAAATATAGCAAGACCTCCAATGTCTTCCTCTGGTCTCCTTAAGTGTGTGCCCAAGCAGGTATGTCCACATACACAAATGCACTAACCATATACATTTACATATATATGCAAATCAAATTGCTTGTATGCTAACATTATACAAATAATATATATATATATATTCGGAACTAAGATTTTTAATGTTAAACTAATGACATTGAAAATATAGAAAGAAGGCAATGAGATGGCTCTTCAGGTATTGTGCTGTCCATGCAAACTTAGCAATGTGTGTACAATCTCTGGAATCTGTAAAGGGTGAAAAAAGACATCTGACTACACAAAAGTTGTCCTCTGACCTCAACATGTACGATAGAATATATAAACCCATCCAGACACATCAAACACTTGTATATGTATATATACAAATAATAAATAAATAAATAGAATGATAAATGGCTAAAATAAATTTTATGGGGGCAAGCCTAAAGTTAGAAGTATCAATTTTGAGCCACAGCTCTAAAATTTGAGATAAATGTAGAGTGTCATAGTTTTGAAAAACATGAGCAATTAAACCTGTAATGATAATTTTGAATTATTGTTTAATGAATTTAAAAAATCTACCTGTATTAATGCAGCAATAAATAGCAAGTAAAGAATAGCTTACTCTTACCAAAAAAAATCTAGTTAAGAAAGGTAGAAAATGAAGAATAGAATCCTCATCAGAACTCCACACTCTGCTATTTTCAACAAAGATCCAACCTGCTGGCAGTTATTAGTGGATAAAAATCACAGAAGGAGGCTTACAGAAAAACAAATGTATGAATGCTTTTCATTATCTCTCCCACAATAATTAGAGATTAACAAGGAAAGTGAGTAAGATCTGACAACCTTGTGAGACAGCATTTAACCAAGAAAGGAATTAGTCTGGCCCCAGTATGCCTTTCAAGGGGCACAATCCAAGTGACCTTCTTTTCTTCTGTGAGGCTCCACCTTCTAAAGGTTCTAGGACTTTCCAGAAGCACTATAGGTCAGCAACCAAATCTTGAGTAAATAGGTCTTTGGAAGACATTTAGGATTCAAACCTAACATTTAGAAATATTTTACCTGAGGTGTTTATTTTTATTTTATTTATTTATTTTAGTTTGGATAAGTAATCTATAATCACATAAAATGTTAGTTTAAGAGGAAGCTGGCAAAAACAGAGGACATTTATTATTTGTAGAACTCTTCTTGAAGTCTAAATACATCTCAAAATGAAAAAGGTGGTAAAACATTGTTTATTAGTTCTAATCTCAAGGAACACATATATACTGGGAAAGACATTTTCACACCACATTTAGCTATGGATAGGCAAGAACACCTTTTTGAGAGATTCTTAATAATCTAAGGTAAGTTACACTCAGTAACTTGTATGTAACTACCTGCTTTTTATGATTTTTCTATTAAAAAGGATAACAATTATATTTAAAACAATGAAAGTATTTCTTCAGCAAGTGAACATTGTTACAGGGTGATTTAATGAAATCTTCCCTAGTAAAGAAAGGAATATGTGGAATATGTTTTAAGACAAAACAAAAATACATTCTCTAACAAAATAAACAAAGGGGTTAATTTGTGTGTGTGTGTGTGTGTGTGTGTGTGTGTGTGTGT
>LZPO01076375.1:14818-32433 GCA_001675575.1 Neotoma lepida
CTCGAACTCACATAGATCCGCCTGCCTCTGCCTCCCGAGTGCAGGGATTAAAGGCGTGCGCCACCACCGCCCGGCCACAGTTTACTTCTTACTACCAGATGTTTAGTTGTATCTCAGTAAGTATAAATAAGCTAAAGGAAGAGAAAGGCCACCTTCTCTTGGAAATCAGTGATATCAATTTAACATTCATCTTTTTGTCTTGATTTTGTTTGTTTTATTTCCTTTCATTTTTCTTATAATAATAATCTCTAGATAAAGGCTGATTTTCTTTCTTTTTTTCAGGACTGCACTGACACAACTTATTCTCCAGCTCACATAGAGAAACATCCTTGTTTCACAGAGGTATTTCCAACAGAACTAGANTATTTATAGATGTCTCCTCCTTTATTAATTCATCTCATTTGGGTAGAGATCCTCATGAGATGATGTATCATTGGACAAATCTGCATCTAATTTCCTCATGCTTATGAAGAAGCTGAAAGCCAGGGAAGCTATACTTCACATATCAAGATTCTGTAGCCAAGCCATGACAAGAGAATGATTGAAAACCCTCAANTTAATTTCATGGCTATTTGTTCCATCTAAGAATCAAATCAAGCAAGTTGAAATTTCATCACTCTATCCTTGCTGTCCAGGTAAAAGGGCAATGAAAAATGAGCATATCCTCCACCGTCTAATGATAAATAATTACTTTTTCCTTCACACCTAATGTGTATTTTACAATATCATCAAAGAAGTCTAATTACCAGATATGATGATAAGATAGATATATCAGGGCAGTGAGAATCCAGATGAAACTCACAGGAAATAGGCACTAGCATCTTAGCCATCCATCAGTGTCACCAGCTTGATAGAAAAATGGTACCTAGAAAGTATGTAATGAGCTTTCCATTAAATATTCATTTAGATTGTAAATAAATTTTTAACCACCCAGAAAAAGAATACAAGAGAATAGTACAAGTATATTTGCTGCTAAAGGAGAACTGATAGAAGAGCTAGAGGGGAAACTGCAGGAAGATTTACCATTAGTGGCATTACCATGTCACAATTACCACTGGANGGCCACATGGACAAGAAGGAAAGCTTTTGATTTTATGCATATCATTGCGAAGAATATAATTTTTGTGAACTTAATTTTTACTTTACTAGGTGGATATCACATTTTCTGCATAATGGTCATTCCTTCAATCTCACTTTTCACACTTTGAGATTATAAGCCATAAATATGGTTCTTAGCATTATGGTGTTTCTGGTCAAAATCATTCCTTGCTCAGAATGTCTCATTAAGCTGTGCACTGAGTATCGTGACTCTTATTTACTAATCTTGGACTAACCATTCTAGTACTAATGATTAGAGACCTTAATAATAAGTTATCNTTCAGGAGGTAGTAGCTAAAGAAAGGGTTTAAACAAAAGGCTGAAAAATTTTGTTTAATGTATTTTTTTTTTTACCAAGGATTGAAAATGTGGACAGCAAAATAGGAGTTAACATCCACTGAGCACTTAGCAAGAACTAGGCACCATCTTGACACCAAACAAATTACATAATCACAATTCATCCTACAGAAATCTTATGTATTTGAATGAGAAAACTCATATAGCAATACAGGGGTATTAAATTCAGAAAAATTAAGTAACTTGCCAAAAGTCACACTATGGCAAAAATTCAATTTTGAACCTGTCTATATAAATACAAAGGTTTTGTTCTTTTCATTNTATCTCACAAATTTATTTGTGTACATCCAAGTCATTATAGGTAAAAATAAAAATATAATACTTACAAGCTAGTGAAAGAGTGATTTTGTTCACCCCAGAAGGTATCTTGAGCATACTGCATGTTCAGAAGTATGGTNATATTTTGTTTGTGTTCTAACAAATAAAGCTTGCCTGAAAATCAGAGTCTGGAGCTAGCCATTAGTTAACTATAGGGGCCCAACAGTGGTGGCACACACCTTTAATCCCAGTACTTGGGAGGAGGAAGCAGGAAGATCAGGAGTTCAAGGCTTCCCTGGGCTACACAAAATTGATCCAGTCTAAAAGAAAAACAGAGCCAGGTGGTGGACGCTCATACCTTTAATCTCAGGACTAGGGAGGTGGAGACAGTAATATAAGGTGGGATGAGATAGGAGCTCAGCCCCTTTNCTGTCTGAGAATTTGGTAGAGGTAAGAAGTCTCTCTAGTGGCTGGCTTCTTTACTTCTCTGATCTTTCAGCATTTACCCAGATATCTGACTCTGGGTTTTTATTATTAAGACCAACTAGAATTTGCACAACACATATGAGATGGAGGAAGAGAACTATTTTGTCCTGCATTTTAAATATCACTTTTGAGGGCTAGGAATGTCAGCTTAGAGGTAAAATATTTGTAAAGCATACATAAGGACTTGAATTAGATCCTTGGCACCACATATATTTAGCATGGCAAGGGATACACTTCACCATCTGATTGGATAGGTCAAAGCAGGCACTGGTGAGTTCTGCTACAGCTTAATGTAAGCTCATAGTAAGTTTTATCAGCAGAGATAACAGAGGCATCTGTGACCAGAAGGAAATGGATGTGAGGATAAAACTCCAGGCTATAGATGGATTTTNCTGTGTCCTGCCCAGACCCGCAGCCATTCAGACACAAATAAGCGCACAGAAGCTCATATTATTTTCAAACTATATGGGCATTTGCTCAGGCTTATTATTGACTAACTCTTACACTTAAATTAACCCATAATTCTTATTTATATTTAGCCATGTGGCTTGGTATCTTTTCTCAGTTCTGCCTTGTCATTTTGCTTTCTCTGTGTCTGGCTGGCAACTCCTGACTCAGCCTTCTTCTTCCCAGCATTCTCCTTGTCTGTTTATCCCACCTATACTTCCTGTCTGGCTACTGGCCAATCAGCATTGTATTTATCAACCAATCAGTGCAACACATATTCACAGTGTACAGAAAGACATCCCCATTACCAGGCTTGCCTGGAACTCTGCCAAATCAACATTCAAGACTCCATCAAATATCAGAGAAGCGGTTAAAAAAAAAGAAAAATAAATGGCTTGTTGACTACTGTANGCTGGTGATATGACTGTGAAAGGTTTCAAATGCTGCCATTGCTAACATCAACTCCAGCACATAGTAGGCAAGCACTCTTTGCATGGGCAACAGAGATCATCTCATCTCTGGAATGAATTCTGGGATGAGGACTCAGAGTTGGGCTAGAGAGTTTGGATGTGAAGGTCATGCCTCTCACACTTCCTACTGACTAAGGCCCTGATTCATATGGCTTCCCTGAGCACTTTTTCCATTGTTCTGGCTCTGGGGTTTTTTCTCTCTGAGGCTTTTCAGTATGAGTATGGGCAGCAGTACACATCCTTTCAGGGACAGATTCTCTAATGTATTTGTTTTTGCCTTGAATTTTTTTATGCCCCATGTCACATAACTTTTCATGTATTTATTATTAATTTTAAATTAACATATAAAGTAATGAATTTAATTAAGACATTTTTTATATGTGTATGTTATTGTATTTATTCTTATAATATCCCTTCCCCTGACCTCTACTTGCTGGTCGTGTTTGATGTTTTTTTCTGAGTGGTATTTGAAAAGATGAGTCTGTCCTAGAACTCAGCCATAGAGGGAGATGTTACTCTTTCACACCTGTTCCCTCCAAGAATGGACAGCTCTTCTCTGGTATGTTGGNGTCCCTTAAGAGCTCCCATTTCATTGAGGTCCTACCTTATGGGGAGAATAAAATATGAGTGAGTCAAATGGGAAAACATGATGATAGGAAAGAGTGATGACAGCAAAGCCAAGTCATGGGAAAATCACTCTCTAAATTAGGATATATTTTTGAGATGCAGGTACAGATGTAAAGTAGAGCAATATGTGCTTGTGCCTGCTGTGTACTGGAGAGC
Organism: Neotoma lepida; assembly: GCA_001675575.1. Classification (NCBI taxonomy): domain Eukaryota; kingdom Metazoa; phylum Chordata; class Mammalia; order Rodentia; family Cricetidae; genus Neotoma; species Neotoma lepida. The sequence goes on from LZPO01076375.1 coordinate 18,718, forward strand.
AGCCTGCTTTCCCAAGTGCTGCAGTTGGTGAGGGGTAGAGAAAATTTTCCCACTCTTATAACCTCAGGGCCATCTCTCCCACCTGTCTCAGGCATAGAGGTGGGAAGGCATCTCTTCCCCACCCATGCCACCATATGGCAGATCAGGGTGGGGCCAGATATCTCATGCTCACATTCTTGGGGCCCACTCACNCCCAACCCTCTAAACAGAGTCAGCTTTATTGTGCTGCCCAAACAAAGTACAGGGCTTGCTTTCTTGAGTATTGCAGCTGGTAAAAGGGAGGGTCATCTTCCTTGCCAGTGTCAGGCAGTAGGGGCTAGGTGGGAGGGCATCTTTTCCTTACCTCCACCACACTGTAGATGAGGGAAGTGGTACCAGATATACCTTTCACACACCTTCAGGGCTGACTCACCTGTATCGCCGTCTACAGGGTCAACTCTGCTATGCTTTCCAGGTGAGGCACACAGCCTGTTCTCCCAAGTGCTGCAGCTGGTGACAGGTTGGGACAGGTCCCCCACCTTCTGCAGGTGGTGAGGAGAGGATGGCATCTTTCCCTCATCCATGTCACCTCATGGCAGATGAGAGGGGTGCAACTGCTCTTCCATTATCATACTCTGAGGGCTAGCTCATTCATGCCCTTGCAAACAGGATCAGCTCTATTGTGGTACCCAGGTGAGGTATAGGATCCTCTCTCCTGAGTGTTTCAGCGAGTGAGGGGCAAGACTAGTTCTCCCAAGTGTTTCAACCAGTGAGGGGGCAGGACCAACTCTGTACCTCGCTATCCTCTTGGACTTTGGTCAGATTAGGAATGATATACAGCAACACAAAGTGGTTACAACAGGGCCATGAACCCAGAAATGGGCTCCAGCAGCAGCCCAGGCCTAGGCATCACTACGGCGCTGCGTGGCAATCAAGCCACCAATCTCAGCCCACTCCTTACCACTTTCACCTCTTCAGTTATGCCTCTGTCCACAGGACATGAACCATTCTGTGTGTGTGTGTGTGTGTGTGTGTGTGTGTGTGTGTGTGTCTGTCTGTCTGTCTGTCTGTCTGTCTGTCTCCCATATTACACCATACATTTGCTCACCATAATAGTTCCCATCTGCCTGGTACCTTGTGGCACTGGGCATGCCTGTTTTCTTCCCAGAGCCTTGGGGAGACCACCCCAGGCTGTGTGTGTGTGTGTGTGTGTGTGTGTGTGTGTGTGTCTGTCTGTCTGTCTGTCTGTCTGTCTGTCTGTCTCCCATATTACACCATACATTTGCTCACCATAATAGTTCCCATCTGCCTGGTACCTTGTGGCACTGGGCATGCCTGTTTTCTTCCCAGAGCCTTGGGGAGACCACCCCAGGCTGTGTGTGGGTTCTCTTGTCTCACTGAGTCTGTCATGGCATGGTGCAGGACCATGCTTCCTCCCCAGAGCCTGGGGCAGTCCTGCACAGCACATCTTACTGTACACTGAACCCAGGTGACANAGTTCACATAGGGAGAACGGCTATTATGTAGAAAATGCATTTCTAGAGGGTGAGCTGAAGAGAATAGAACTAATCAATGGAAAACCCTGGTCAATGGATGACTGAAGGGTGGTCTACACTACCAATGTGCACTGAACTGTAAAAAAGCAATTTTGTTAAAACCGTGTAACTTGTGGAGATTTTTGTTTGTTTGTTCTTTGTTTTTGGTATTAAGCATTTAAGCATGTCACAGCACACATGTGAAAATCAGGACAACTTAAAGGCATTTTTTTTCCTTCTACATTGTGGACTCCAGAGATTGATTTCAAGTTGTCAGATTGGTAGCAAGCACTCTTACCTGCTGAACCATCTTGCTGGCTCTAACTTTTTTTTTTCTTATCAGCTAGTGTCCATGGAAAGTTAGATTATTGATCCTGATCCTCTGACTCCCTGACATGAGTGTGTTCCCAATTTGCTTACATTGGACTTGGCTGGTGATTGGTTTTGGCCAATGAAGTGTCCACAGAANGAATAATGTGCTGGCACTAAATCAGGCCTTGGATGCTATCCAACTCTAATTAATACACTCATACATCCTTCCCCTTCTATTAAAAAAAATGACTTGCTCATATGAGAAGAATTGGAAATCCATGAAGCAGCTCTGAATTTAAAACTGAATTCTTGAGTTCAGCTGAGTCTAGTTCTGGTCAAGTAACCATGAGAGATAATGCACATGTTTAAAAAATTATCTAGCCGGGCGGTGGTGGCGCATGCCTTTAATCCCAGCACTCGAGAGGCAGAGGCAGGCGGATCTCTGTGAGTTCGAGGCCAGCCTGGGCTACCGAATGAGTTCCAGGAAAGGCGCTGCCAAAGCTACACAGAGAAACCCTGTCCCCAAAAACCAATATATATATATAACCTGAAATTGGGGCAGATTGTTTTGTGTCACCTTGAGAATACTTGACAGGATTGACTGCCCAAGTATAGTTTAATTTCCTATGTGTGTTCGGGGGGATAGCCATCTCACCACCAATCCACAGTCTTCCCTTCCTGGGATGCTACCCATATTGTATCTTCTCTTCTAGCCGTCCTTACATTTCACAATCCCCCAATCCATATCTTTTCAATACTAATGTTAGAATAGATATTCTTTCTGTTTTATAATTAATTGTTATATATGCAATTTCAATGGTCAGATATCTTTTTTTTTTGAAGTTTAACATCAAGGAATCCAATCATCTATTCTGACATTCAATACTTTTTTTAAGCTTTATTATGTTGCAAGTACTATTATATCTGACACAATGTCAACCCTAAAATTATATATTTACAGATAACATTATACAGACTGAGTTGTATTTATATATTTTGCAATGTGTCCATAACAATAATTAAAGAAATAGGATCTAAATAATCAAATGAACTTAAAATCAACTTTGTTATAACAGCTGATGGAAGAAGCAAATATACCAATGAAAAAACTCCAATATGAAAAAAAAAAACTATTGTCATGGTACTTACATTTTTATTGGAGATCAACAATATATAAGAATACAGCATAAAATGATGCAATATTGCTAGCAATGAAAAGGAAACTGAAATGGGTTCTGTGTTTATTACTATAGAAGTAATTTCACAAACTCTAATTCTATATCCTGCAGAGATACAAACTCTTCAAAAAATCTGTATACTTCTTTGAGGCTTTCTAGGGNTTTTGTTGATATAGTTGAGTTTAAGAATTATCTTCATTGTTCTGTTTGTCTTTTCATGGTTCTACTTTGCATCAGATGAGTTAATTAAGCAAATATCACCTAAATAACTCATGTGAGAGCACTTATGTAAACAAGACTTCACTGAAGGTGTGGAAAATATAGAAACATTTTCCTTTGAGTAATACAATTTAAACTATAGTATCAACTCTTCCTGATTCCAGAGGTCTTAAAGAAAGACTCTAGCCTATTGCTATGGTTCATTATTTAAAATTTTCTGTCTTTCTTTTGTATTTTCATTTCTTTTTTTCCTTTAGCAAAGCAATTGAGTTAGCTTTCTCCTTTCACTGGATTTACAAATCCAAGCTCTAGTCTTACTATTTACAAAATTGCTCCATGTTATTTTTCTTTCATATAGAAACAAAGGCTTAAAGTTTTCTCATTATATATTCTCTGTCCAATAATTGTAACATGATGGAGTTGTAGCATTAATCTCTGATTTTAGTATTTAAAAANAAAAAGAGATTTTTTAATCATTTCATTTAGGTTATAAAACACATAACTTTCATGAACACAATTGTATTTGTTTTCTTGTTAGGATAGGTCTCATGGGAAGCAACTTAATGTGATAACTACTTTATAATCTCAGTCATTCCATAACATGAAAATGGTGAGATCAGAATTTATGTGAAGATATGTCAATGATGATTTCTTTACTAAAGCATAAAGAAATGGAGGTCTTGTATGTGCCCCTCTGTATCATTGATGCCATTCATTGAGGTTTAAGTTATTTAGATGGATCAGTAGACAATGGCGTCTTTCTTCAATGCAGCTCTTGTTAGTATGTTGGTTATTATTATTTGTGGTGCTGGGATTGGAATCAGGGCTTTTTGCATGCTTGGCAAGTGCCCTACTCTGAATTACAACTCCAGCCATGTGTATCTATTAGTTATATTCACTGTCTTTCCATAGTTTTGAATAGGGCTTCATATGAAACACTGGCCTGGTTCTGTGCCTTACTCTGGGGCCTCTTGCTCTCAGTCACTTTAATGCTGCTCTGGTAACAATGAGTAAATCTCATATGCCTTTGTCCAGAGAAGACTAACACATGAGCATATAGAGACTATCTAATGCCATTCACTTGTGCACTTTCTGCAAGTGTGGTGAATCTGAATACCTGAAAGCATGTAGGATAATGTCCCTCTCCAAAAGATGTCAACACATGAGATCCCAGAACTTAAGGTACCTCACACAAACAAAGAACTGCTGATGTGATGAAGCTGAGGAGTTTCAAATAGATGATTGCAACAGATTATGCAGGTGGGTCCACACAGGCCATGATACTGTCTTTACCATGCAGAGCTGCAACTCAGGTCTCCTATACTCTTTCTGTGTTCATCTGCACCTTCATACTCACTGTAGTCTTCCCTCAAAAATAACTTCTAACATTTTCATCAGTTATAATTTCTCTTCTTCATTTTCTAGTAGGCTTTTAATTATCTACCTAGTTTCTGACCAGTCCTTCAGGGGTCTCTTCTGTATCTTTTCCAACCACAATGCAGGTTGTAAATGTGTCCAATAACTGTTTTAAGGACTTCTTACAGACTTGTTTTATATCCTTTAAAATTATTCCCTTGATTTGCCTATGTCCATCAAACATGTACTCCTTCTGGCAAAATACAGCCCAGATTCATTTTACCTTCAGTTCCATAGCTGATTCACATGCTGCAAATATCTACACTCGACACAAGAGGGNACTCCAGAAGAACTTTGAGCCCTATCCCTCATTTGCTTATTCCCTTTTTTATTGCCTCACTGAGTGCTGAAAAAAATGTGTGTCTGTTTTAAATCCATCTTGTTATCAATCTTAATAGGTAATTTATAGCACCCTTTCAATAAGAATTAAGACAATCAATTAGACCTCCTCAACTTCTTTTTGACTCTATAACTGGCTTAGATTTTTTATAGTAAATACGTGTAAGAAAGAATAATGAGATAAGGGTCCCACATTTAAGGAACTAAGACTACACACATGCTCAAGCACAAGGTAAGCACTGTGACTCTTTTACCTGCAAATCAATCATCAGCCTGTAGAAATGGTCCTGAATCTTATTTAGACCCTCATCAACACACGTCTGCCTTTTCCCAGGCCTGTATTTCTGATTTTTAGTGTTTCTCTCTAAGCAGAAAATGGAACTAAATCAGGTGTGACAACATAGTTGTACAGTCATCTGATTTATAATCTTAACTATTAGGAATAGCACTAAATAAGCAATGGCTAGAAGTTCACCCAAGTGATCAGGCTAAAATTCTTTTTATTATATAATTCTGTTCTCTCTTAAAAGCATTTTGTTAGGGATTGCCATAGTTAGGGTTTCTATTTTTATGATAAAAGGCCATGACCAAAAGCAACTTGGAGAGAAAGGAGTTTATTTTGTTCATAGTTCTATATCAAAGTTCATCATCAAAGGAAATAAGGACAGGGATTCAAAGCAAGAACCTCGAGTCAGAAACTGAAGCAGAAGAACTGGAAGACTGCTTCTTANTGGCTTGCTCCTCGTGACTTACTTAGTTTGCTTTCTTATACACCCCAGGGCCATCTGCCTAGGGATGGCACCATCCACAGTAGGCTGAGTCCTTCAACATCAATTATCAATCAACAAAATGTCCAACTGACTTTTCTATGGGCTTATTGATGAATACATTTTGTTAAATGAATTTACTTCTTCCCAAACTATCCTGATTTGTGTAAAGCTGCCAAAAACAAAAAAACAAAAAAACAAAACAAAAAAAAAAACAACCAGGACATGGCTTGTCATGATCCTAAATGGTCATTTGAGATCCTCCTTCATTTTCTTTTTTTTTCTCATACTTAGTGTTGTTAGGTAACTCTTTTAGAGAACATACAGTGTAAGACGAATTGCTAAATGATCTTATNAATAAGAAACCTAGAGCCAGATATTGAGGTGAAAAACTGAGAGATCAGGCAATAGGACAAGCCATAGCCGTGTCTCATCTCACCAACTCCTCAGCTTCCAAAGAGACTTACTTTCTGTATATTCACGCCTATATGCCTTTCTGTTCTGTCATCTCATTTCTTCACTCTGCACAGCTACATCACTTTCTCTGCCTGGCTAACTGTCACTTCCTATCTGTCTGTATAGACCGCCAGACCTTTATGGTTAACTAGTGTTGGAACTTAAGGTGTGTGCCACCACACCTGGCTCTGTTCCCAGTGTGGCATTGAACTCACAGAGTTCCAGATGGATCTCTGCATCCTGAACACCAGGATTAAAGGCATGTGCTACCACTGCCTGANCTCCATGTTTATTATAGAGGCGGGTTTTTCCTCTGATCCTCAGATAAACCTTATTATGGTGCACAATATATTGGGGGACACAATATATCACCNAATTTTTCCTTTTGTGTCTAAAATAAAAAATAAAAAAGTTATAACTAATATAAGAAAAACTATATACAATAAGTACAATAACCATAGGCAATATAAACAAGCAATAAATACATCAACAATGTCTAGTCCATTTGCATTTGACAAATTCAGAGAAAACACTCCATTATCTATCCTATTTTGGTGAGTCCAAAATGTCCCTAATTCATTTTCTAACCTAACTTATATTACTGACCAAAAACTATCTTTTGATGTCTTTCAAACTTTTACACTTAACATCTCTTAGTGAGTTTCTTTTCTGAATTTCTTAACAAGGAAAACTCTAACTATCTAATCTTCCACTCCCTCAGAGACCTGAGAAGGAAATAATATTACCTAGTTTAGCAGGAAGTACAAACAAGCAACTTCTAAAAAATGTGAGTTATGACAGAAACAGCTAGCTGACTGGACAGCCACTTGAGGTTTCTCTGCAACATTGAAGCATCATCTTTGGCCTACAAGCTTAGCATATCTGACAGACTCATTTGTGAAGCAGGATTTTCTTTCTTTTTTTTTTTTGTTTTTTTGTTTTTTTGAGACAGGGTTTCTCTGTGTAGCTTTGTGCCTTTCCTGGAACTCACTTGGTAGCCCAGGCTGGCCTCGAACTCACAGAGATCCGCCTGCCTCTGCCTCTCGAGTGCTGGGATTAAAGGCATGCGCCACCACTGACCAGCGAAGGAGGATTTTCTAAAAAGCCTTCCTATCTTGTCTTGGCAAGGATCAGCAGTCCTTTGTTTTGTGTCCTGCTTGTCCATTTTGGACAGCATACTGTCAGCAGTTGATGCCAGGGCACTTTCTTGCCCAGCGGCTAACTTTTGTCACAGTGAAAGTTAACTCCATGTGGAGTTTCTTCAGTGCCCATCATTTTCTCTGAAGTAGATTTGTGCTGCCAGCAGCAAACATGTCTCATAGTCATTAAAAAAAAGAAAAAAATTATGTTATTAAACAATTTTAAATGCCATATTCTGTAGATTTCTGAAGTGTTTGAAGATGACCTGTCTATCTAAAATATATTTCTGCTTGACCTTGAAAACATACCTAATATGACTACAAGTTTGATTGTAATGATTAACTACAAACTTACATTTCTTTATATCCTAATTAGTTGGTAATAATAACTTTCAAGGATTAGTAAATTACATTACATTGTTAGATGAACTGTATAGATACAATACCTTGAACAAGATTGTACAAAATATATGTACAATATATTCTAACAAAATCAATATCAAGTTTGTATCAATATACATAATTTGTATACAATATGCAAAAATCCAATCCAATGAAAAATATTTAAAACTAGTAGTTGCCTTCTAAAGGTAGATTCAATAATCTACCTTTTTATCTATATAATATCTATATCCTCTTTTTTCTTTTCAGAAATATTTCTTTCAGAAATTTCAAGAATTTCTTTCAGAAATTTAATAATCTACCCTTTATTCCATCATTTCTATATCTTTTTTTCCAGAGTAGATTCAATAATATACTTATCTTCCTTTTTTCATACAAGAACCTTAAATCTAATCTCCTTTGTTTAGCCTTTTTTTCTGACTGTTAACAATAACAGCTTGTAACCAACCATCCTAAACAATGACAATTATCCAAAAACCACCTGCCCCACCTCTTGGGAATGTGGGCGTTGTGTTCTTAAAATTACTTCCTGCTGTCTGGGGCAAAGGCATCTTTAGGGAATCCTCAACAGAAAAATTTTGGTTNAATTGTCAAGTTTGGGAGAGGTAGCCATATCATTTATTGTCCAGTCTCTGCATAATGTGAAAATGCAGAGCTTGTCTCAAGTCTTTGCTCAAGTAGCCTGTGAGGCTGGATCATCTCAGCTAGCCCACCCCAAAATTGTCCTGAGCAGTTTGTAGTACAAAGCCGATCTTTGGGTGGTGTTTGTCAGCTGAGTGGTATTATCATCATCCTGATGGAATTGTCATTGTGGGGCCCCATCATCTTTTTGGAGACTTCAAATTTGCTGTTAGGCATGGTCATGATTCCCTGCAGAAAACTGATAGAGACTCAAACAAGAAAACATGTACAGGCAGCTACATGAAACATTTTTTCTAGAATTAGTTAGTACTCTATATGACATGTATTAATATCATGACAAAAGTTTAAAATATATATATATATAAATTTTATAAATTTTGATATAAAATTCATACCTCAAGAAAAGTTTTAAAGAATCAAAATAGAACTAACAAATTATGAGATTAGTGGCAATAGAATAGACCCTTAATTTTAGTTTTCTTCTGTCCCATATCAGATGTCTCTTCTGACATGATACAAATATTTTGTATTTTCTTTTAAAAAGCATGCTTGGGTTTAGAGAAGGAGAGAGTCGTTCTCCTACTCCAAAGCCAGCTTTAATTTTAATTGAACTGGGACTACACAAAGACCATTTGTGTTAAGTGTCTGTAGAGAACAGCAGAAACAAACATTTAGGAAGACGTAGGAAATTTTATATATGATATACCAATAGGCCAATTTACTCTCTTTCTTGTAACATTTTTTCTGGATGATTTGTCCTTTTTCTTCAGATGTCTCATTTGTTCAGTGTTCTTCAGATTTCTTAGTCTTCATTCTCCTGAAAGAAAAAAAAATCAAATACCTTTCCCCAACCGTAACTTCGGGAAAGTTTCCATTTGGAAAGTTACATCTGATTAAATGAAAAGCATTTGTTAGTGGTATAAGTTAATTAAAATTGAATAGTCAGGCTGGTCGATGAATTATCACCTCTTCTAATTAAGAGATCTTTCTTGTTCAAATCGAAACTTTTTCAATTTTTATGGTATCCAAAGCTTTTCTTCTCCTTGTTTGTTTGCACCTGTATAGAATTAAGAGGCTCTAGATATTGGTATTTCTCATACAATGCAAGGTAGGATCCAATCATCTCTCTTTATAAGTTAAATTCTATCACTTTGGGGATATTTGCTGTTAATCTCTCCCAAAAAATTACTGTAAGCTCTTTGCCAAGGTTCACTTTCTGCTCATAATTTGTCAATGTCATCTTTAGTTAAAGGTACAACAATTTCTGCTGGGTCTATTCCTGCTAAGTGATGAAGTCTCAATTTTCCGTTTAAAATCAACTCAGGGATCTTTTCCATATAAGTTTTTAATTTTTTGCTATGTTTAGTTGGTGGAAATATCCATTCCAATATAATATCTTCCCTCTGCATTAAAATTCCTGTAGGAGAATGCTTGGAGGGTGAAATAACGAGAATGCAATCATGCTTTGGATCCACATGATCCACATATGTATCCTGTATTTTCTTTTCCATAAAGCCAATTCTCTCTCAGCTTCAGCTGATAATTCTTTTGGACTATTTAAGTTCTTGTAACCTTCTAAGGTTTTGAAATAATTACTCAGTTCATCATTTTTTTTTACACTAACAACAGTTTGTAGATGGGAAATGTCTCCGAATAATCTTTCAAAGTCATTAAGAGTCCGTAATCGATTTCTCTTAATTTGCACCTTTTGGTGTCTAATTTTTTGTAGACCTATTTTATATCCTAAATAATTAATAGAATCTCCTCTTTGTACCTTTTCAGGAGCAATTTGTAGTCCCCAAAAGGCAAAATTTTCTTTACTTCTTCAAACCTTCTTTCTAAAGTATCTACATTTGAATCAGCTAGTAAAATATCATCCATGTAATCATAAATTATAAATTTAGGAAATTGTTTATGTATTACTTCTAATGTTTGTCATACAAAATATTGGCACAGGGTTTGGCTATTTAACATTCCCTGTGGGAGAACCCTCCATTGATATCTCTTAACTGGCTGAGAACAGTCACTTTGGAAGACATTTGGACATATACTTTCACAAATAAGATTTGTAGCACAAAAGCGACCCCTGGAAACTTTCAGTGAGTGNGATTGTCAAGGGACAATGAAGAATGAAGAAGAGAAAAGAAAGTCAAGAATAGAGTCTTAAGATATGCTTATTTTGAAAATGTGGTATATATACACAATGGAGTACTACTCAGCAGAGAAAAACAATGACCGTATGATATTTGCAGGCAAATGGATGGAACTAGAAAATATCACCCTGAGTGAGGTAACTCAGACTCAGAAGGACAAATATGGTATGTACTCACTAATAGGAGGATATTAGATATAAACCAAAGGACAATCACTCTGCAACCCACAGATCCAGGGAGGCTACCTAGCAGGAAGGACCCTAGGATGATTGTAGCATAAAATAAGTTTGGGTTTTTCCCAATCACTGGGCATGCTTTAGTGGAACATTTCACTATTAGGATAAGAATTTGTACCTCTATTTATGTTCAAACTATCTGTATATTATCTCTCCTGCAGTTGTACATCNAATGTTTTAATAATAATAATAATAATAAAAGAAATGCTTATTTTTAGATGACAATTTCAGAAAAAAAGATCCAGAGAAAGAGAAAGAAGCACAGATCAGAAGAGAAGGAAGACCAGATTTAGAAGGGACAGAGGCTATGGAGATTCTCAAAGGATCTATGGTCATCACAGTGGATGGCGTAGCAGCAAGATAAGGCAGATTAGTTCAGAGAAGATTTAGAGCTAGCATGCTGGTATAGACCTGCAACTCCAGCCCTTGAAGACAGAAAGATTGTGAATTCGAAGCCCACCTGGGATATAGAGCAGAGCCCTGCCTCAAGAAACCATAATAAAATGGAATAAATTTAATAGCACTATGAGGTAGAGGATAGAAGTAACTTCTTTCTTTCTTTTTCTTTTTTTCTTTCCTTTTCTCCCTCAATCTCTCTTCATGGCTCCTTTCTTTTTTACCCAGAAGACAGTGAGACTAAAGATGCGAAGGATCAAGGTGAGTGTTGTACCCGTTTCTCAAAACCCCCAGAAATCACCAAGGAGCCAGTTTCTGATGNAAGCACCTAAGGGTCCTTTTATTGTCAGGTACACCTGGGCAACTGCACGGCAGATGGAAGAGAACATGGCGGCAGCTATGAGCCCAGGTGCAGAGGGTTTTTATAGGGAAAAACTGGGAATTGGCAACTTGGGATTGGGTAGAAGAAATATGGGGCAGGGTGATTTTTTTTGAAACTATTGGTCCAGACTTTGGGCGCGAATCCACATTTGAAACCATTGGGCTAGACTTTTGGCAGGGAACCACAACCCACTGAACAAGATTATCTGGGTTGCTCATCAGGGTTATCTAGATATCTTCAAGGGTCATAAATCTCAGACAGAATGTCTGCAGGAACATACTGTCCTGTATCTGTTTGAGTTGTCATAGCACATTCCTGAGGTCCTTCCTAGAACTGAGTACAGCAGGTGGTCTAAGACAGTGGCCTGACCCTAAGATGGGGTCTGTAATTCCTTTACAGTGGGTAGACAGAGAAAACATAAAATGAGGAATCCATTGAGAGCACAACAGGAGATAGTCTTGCACAAAAGAACAGAGAGGAGAAACAATGGCAGAGAGACTTAAGGTGGCAGGGGAGAAGTTGAGGGTACCAGGAAGACAGTGCAGCTTTGCAGCTGAGTCNTTCTACCACCTTGACACTGTTTCCTTTTTCTCTGCCTCTGATAGGGATAATGGTAATCCTCACAGGAGTTGAGTGAGGGCTGAGTGAGTTAACATTCACAGCCATCCTTTATCCATAGTCATTTCAGGTTGAACAGCATGTAGTTTGTGTTAAGAGCATGCAAAATGGAAGTCTGTAGTCAGAGACAAAGGGCAAGGGCTTTCAACGTGTTTAATTATGTGTGCCAAGTGATAAAAGGGTTATTACGAACTGGAATATCACTGAGATAAGATTGGACATAAGAACCCACAATGCTCCATGGATCAAATGAGCTTACAGCCTCAGAGGTACTCATTACAGAGTAGGATATTAGTTACTTTTCTCATTGCTGTGAACAAATACCTGACAAAACAAAACTTAAGAAAGTAAGGGTTTTGGTTTACTATTTGGTGGAATATAGTCCACATGGTGAGAAAAGCATGGAGGCAAAGATATGTGACAGCTGTGCACATTATACTCACAGTCAGGAAGAAGAGAAGATAGGAAGTAAGAAGATAAGAAGCCGGCTTATAAAACCTGAGAGGCCATGCCCAGTGATTCACTTTTCCCTGGAAAACTCCATCTCCTAGAGATTTGACAACCTTCCAAAACAATGCTACCCACTTGGGATCAAATGTTCAAATACATGAACCCGTGAAGGATATTTCACATTCAAACAGGCACCTATCACAATTTTTGACATTATAAATTAACAANTCATGCCACCAATGGTGGGAGTAAGGTCTATGGATTTGAGTGCTGGGTAAATTTTAATTCCTTTTTATGTTTTCAGCACAGATAATGTGTATATTAACTTTTTATGCCTTTTATGGTGCAACTTAATTAGAATGGAGACGTATTTCATTTGAAATGGAGATTACTTAAAGACTGAATTTGGTGTCTCATTGGCTTCTTGTGCAGAATTTAAATTCCTGTGATCACTGAGCAGTCTGCACTGATGTGCAAAGGGAAATGGCATTTCTTTATTTATGACAGCCTATTTTAAATATTTTAATATTTAAATATTTTAATATTAAATATTTTAAATGGACAAGANGGAGTCTCTCATAACAAGGTTGTATTGTATTGATCTGCCTTTAAAATGTTTATTTATTTATTGTTTATTTATTTATTTATTGCCATTTCTGAAAAATGAAAAGTACAACCAAAAATTCATGGCTATTTTTTACTTCCGAGGAGCTGGATAGATGGGAGGTTACAGTGTACTTATTCTTAATATATGCTGTGAAGTTGATTCCAAGTGATTTTAGAAGCAGAGTATAAATCTGAACAGACACAAGTGGAATTAAGGCTTGCACTAAATCTTTGCCTAAAACACCCCAAAGCAAGTTGTAAAAAATTTCTTTTTACATATCAAATTAAATCTAAATTTACTGGGTGGTGAGCAGTGATTAAATACTCTTAAGGCATCATCATTGGCTGATAATTGGTTTTTAGAGGAAATATTCCATTTCCACAATAACGTATATTTCTTTCTTTTTTAAAATTTTTTTTTACTGAAAATGTAAAATTTTATTTATTTATTTATTTATTTTTAAAGTTTATTTATTTACTTTTTAATTAAA